>NW_022638430.1:0-32009 GCF_010993605.1 Petromyzon marinus
GGGTGTAGTAGAGACTCAGGGTGTAACAGATACTCAGCGTGTAGTAGAGACTCAGGGTGTAGTAGAGACTCAGGGTGTAGTAGAGACTCAGGGTGTAGTAAAGACTCAGGGTGTAGCAGAGACTCAGTGTGTAACAGATACTCAGGGTGTAGCAGAGACTCAGGGTGTAGCAGAGACTCAGGGTGTAGTAGACTCAGGGTGTAGTAGAGACTCAGGGTGTAGTAGAGACTCAGGGTGTAGCAGAGACTCAGGGTGTAGTAGAGACTCAGGGTGTAGTAGAGACTCAGGATGTAGTAGAGACTCAGGGTCTAGTAGTAGACTCAGGGTGTAACAGATACTCAGGGTGTAGTAGAGACTCGGGGTGTAGTAGAGACTCAGGATGTAGTAGAAACTCAGGGTGTAACAGAGACTCAGGGTGTAGTAGAGACTCAGGGTGTAACAGAGACTCAGTGTGTAACAGATACTCAGGGTGTAGTAGAGACTCAGGGTGTAGTAGAGACTCAGAGTGTAGTAGAGACTCAGGGTGTAGCAGAGACTCAGGGTGTAGCAGAGACTCAGGGTGTAGCAGAGACTCAGGGTGTAGTAGACTCAGGGTGTAGTAGAGACTCAGGTTGTAGTAGAGACTCAGGGTGTAGTAGAGACTCAGGGTGTAGCAGAGACTCAGGGTGTAGTAGAGACTCAGGGTGTAGTAGAGACTCAGGATGTAGTAGAGACTCAGGGTCTAGTAGTAGACTCAGGGTGTAACAGAGACTCAGGATGTAGCAGAGACTCAGGGTGTAGCAGAGAATCAGGGTGTAGTAGAGACTCAGGGTGTAACAGAGACTCAGGGTGTAACAGAGACTCAGGGTGTAACAGAGACTCAGGGTGTAGTAGAGACTCAGGGTGTAGTAGAGATTCGGGGTCTAGTAGAGACTCAGGGTCTAGTAGAGACTCAGGGTGTAGTAGAGACTCAGGGTGTAGTAAAGACTCAGGGTGTAGCAGAGACTCAGGGTGTAACAGAGACTCAGGGTGTAGCAGAGACTCAGTGTGTAACAGATACTCAGGGTTTCGCAGAGACTCGGGGTGTAACAGAGACTCAGGGTGTAACAGAGACTCAGGGTCTAGTAGAGACTCATGGTCTAGTAGAGACTCAGGGTGTAGTAGAGACTCAGGGTATAGTAGAGACTCAGGGTGTAGTAGAGACTCAGGGTGTAGTAGAGACTCGGGGTGTAGTAGAGACTCAGGGTGTAGCAGAGACTCAGGGTGTAGTAGAGACTCAGGGTGTAGTAGAGACTCAGGATGTAGTAGAGACTCAGGATGTAACAGAGACTCAGGGTGTAACAGAGACTCGGGGTGTAACAGATACTCAGTGTGTAGTAGAGACTCAGGGTGTAGTGGAGACTCAGGATGTAGTAGAGACTCAGGGTGTAGCAGATACTCAGGGTGTAACAGATACTCGGGGTGTAGTAGAGACTCGTGGTGTAACAGATACTCAGCGTGTAGTAGAGACTCAGGATGTAACAGAGACTCAGGGTGTAGTAGAGATTCGGGGTCTAGTAGAGACTCAGGGTCTAGTAGAGACTCATGGTGTAGTAGAGACTCAGGGTGTAGTAGAGACTCAGGGTGTAGCAGAGACTCAGGGTGTAGCAGAGACTCAGGGTGTAGCAGAGACTCAGGGTGTAGTAGAGACTCAGGGTGTAGCAGAGACTCAGGGTCTAGTAGAGACTCATGGTGTAGTAGAGACTCGGGGTGTAGTAGAGACTCAGGGTGTAACAGAGACTAGGGGTGTAGTAGAGACTCAGGGTCTAGTAGAGACTCAGGGTGTAGCAGAGACTCGGGGTGTAACAGAGACTCAGGGTGTAGTAGAGACTCAGGGTGTAGCAGAGACTCGGGGTGTAGCAGAGACTCAGGGTGTAGTAGAGACTCAGGGAGCAGTAGAGACTCAGGGTGTAGTAGAGACTCAGGGTGTAGTAGAGACTCAGGGTGTAGTAGAGACTCGGGGTGTAGCAGAGACTCAGGGTGTAGTAGAGACTCGGGGTGTAACAGATACTCGGGGTGTAACAGATACTCAGGGTGTAACAGAGACTCAGGGTGTAGCAGAGACTCAGGGTGTAGCAGAGAATCAGGATGTAGTAGAGACTCGGGGTGTAGCAGAGACTCGGGGTGTAGCAGAGACTCGGGGTGTAACAGATACTCGGGGTGTAACAGATACTCAGGGTGTAACAGAGACTCAGGGTGTAACAGAGACTCAGGGTGTAGCAGAGACTCAGGGTGTAGCAGAGAATCAGGATGTAGTAGAGACTCGGGGTGTAACAGAGACTCAGGGTGTAACAGAGACTCAGGGTCTAGTAGAGACTCAGGGTGTAGTAGAGACTCGGGGTGTAACAGATACTCAGGGTGTAGTAGAGACTCAGGGTCTAGTAGAGACTCAGGGTGTAGCAGAGACTCGGGGTGTAGCAGAGACTCGGGGTGTAACAGAGACTCGGGGTGTAACAGAGACTCGGGGTGTTGTCTGCTTCCTACCACCCCAGGTTGGCCGCTTCTGTGCAGCTGGTGAGCTGCCGGACTCCACCTCCCAGGTGCTGTGGGAGCGACTGTCACTCCGCGTCCCCGCATCCAGACAGGAACGCCGTGCCGCTCTCACCATCATCGCCATGATCGCAAGGTGGGCCTCGAACGCTCGCTCGCTCATTCACTCGCCCGCACGCAAGCTCACTCGCACACTCACTCACCCACTCACTCACTCACCTACACACTCACTCACTCACCCACTCACCCACTCACTCACTCACTCACCCACTCACCCACTCACTCACTTACTCACCCACTCACTCACCCACTCACTCACTCACCCACTCACTCACCTACACACTCACTCACCACTCACTCACTCACTCACCCACTCACTCGCTCACTCACTCGCACGCTCACCCGCTCACTCACCCGCTCACTCAATCACTTATTCGCTCACTCGCTCACCCACTCACTCACTCACTCAATCACTTATTCGCTCACTCGCTCACCCACTCACTCACTCACCCACTCACTCACTCACCCACTCACTCACTCACTCACCCACTCACTCACTCACCCACTCACTCACTCACCCGCACACTTACTCACTTATTAACTCACTCATTTGCTCGTTCGCTCACTCACTCACCCGTGCACTCACCCACTTGCTCACTCACCTGCACACTTATTCGCTCACTCACCCGCTCACTCACTTATTCACTCACCGGCACACTTACTCGCTCACTCACTACATCGCACACTTGCTCACTCACCCGCTCACTCACTCAACTGCACACTCACTGACTCATGTACCCGCACACGCACTCACTCACCCGCTCACTCACTCACTTATTCACTCGCTCGCTCACTCGCTCGCTCACTCACTCATCCACCCACTCACTCATCCACTCACTCATCTACTCACTCACCCACCCGCTCACGCACTCACTCACTCACCCACCCACCCGCTCATTCACTCATCCACCCACTCATTCACTCACCTACTGACTCACCCACTCACCCAACCGCCCGCCCACCCACTCACCCGCTCACCCGACCACCCGCCACCCACTCACTCACCCACTCACCCAACCACCCGCCCACCCACCCACTCACCCACCCACTCACCCACTCACCCACCCAGCTATTCGCCCGCCCGCTCACGCACTCACTCACTCACTCATACACTCACTCGCTCACCCACTCACCCACCCACTCACCCACTCACCCAACCACCCGCCCACCCACTCACTCACTCACTCACCCAACCACCCGCCCACCCACCCACTCATCCACCCAGCTATTCGCCCGCCCGCTCATGCACTCACTCACTCATACACTCACCTACACACTCACTCATACACTCACTCGCTCACCCACCCACCATGTCCCAATCTCACTCCCCCCCACCACCACCACCACCTCTCTCTCTCTCTGTCATCGACCGCAGCGCCGACCCGGACATCGTGGGGAGTAACCTGGACGCCCTCGTGACTCTCGGCCTGGGTGACGAGGTGGAGGAGGTGGAGCAGGAGGAGGAGGAGAGGGGGGTGAAGGAGGTGGGGAAGGAGGTTAAGAAGAAATCTCACCCCATGGACTACGAGCTGGCTCTGGGAGTCTGCAGTGCCCTCTCTGCCCTAGCACGCCCTCACAAGGTGCCTAGCTCTGGGAGTGAGTGAGTGAGTGTGAGAGTGAGTGACAGAGTGAAAGAGTGAGTGAGTGAGTGAGTGTGAGTGAGTGAATGAGAGAGTGGCTGAGTGAGTGAGTGAGTGGGTGAGTGAGAGAGTGAGTGGGTGAGTGGGTGAGTAAGTGAGTGAGTGAGAGAGTGGCTGAGTGAGAGAGTGAGTGGGTGAGTGGGTGAGTAAGTGAGTGAGTGAGTGAGAGAGTGGCTGAGTGAGAGAGTGGCTGAGTGAGTGAGTGAGAGGCCAAGTGACTGAGTGAGTGGGTGAGTGAGTGAGTGAGTGGCTGAGTGAGTGAGTGGGTGAGTAAGTGAGTGAGTGGGTGAGTGGGTGAGTGAGTGGCTGAGGTGAGTGAGTGAGAGGCCAAGTGACTGAGTGATTGGCTGAGTGAGTGAGTGACTGAGTGAGTGGCCGAGTGAGTGAGTGGCCGAGTGAGTCTGTGAGTGGGTGACCGAGTGAGTTAGTGGCCAAGTGTCTGAGTGAGCGAGTGGCCGAGTGACTGAGTGACTGAGTGAGTGGCTGAGGTGAGTGAGTGAGTGGCCGAGTGACTGAGTGAGTGGCTGAGTGAGTGAGAGTGAGTGGCCGAGGTGAGTGAGTGAGTGGCCAAGTGACTGAGTGACTGAGTGACCGAGTGGGTGAGTGAGTGGGTGAGTTGCTGAGTGAGTGAGTGGCCGAGGTGAGTGAGTGAGTGGCCAAGTGACTGAGTGAGTGGCCAAGTGACTGAGTGAGTGAGTGGCCGAGTGAGTGAGTGAGTGGGTGAGTCAGTGACTGAGTGGCCGAGGTAAATCAGTGAGTGGCCGAGTGAGTTTAGTGGCCAAGTGACTGAGTGAGTGAGTGGCCGAGTGAGTCTGTGAGTGAGTGAGTAGGTGAGTGAGTGAGTTGGTGACCGAGTGAGAGGGTGATTGGCCGAGCGAGTGGGTGAGTGAATGGGTGGGTGAGTGAGTGAGTGGGTGAGTGAGTGAGTAGGTGAGTGAGTGAGTGAGTGGGTGGGTGAGTGAGTAGGTGAGTGAGTGAGTGAGTAGGTGAGTGAGTGAGTGGGTAAGTGAGTGAGTAGGTGAGTGAGTGAGTGAGTGGTGAGTGAGTGAGTGAGTGGTGAGTGAGTGAGTGGTGAGTGAGTGAGTGAGTGGTGAGTGGGTGGGTGAGTGAGTGGTGAGTGAGTGGTGAGTGAGTAGGTGAGTGAGTGTGTAGGTGATTGAGTGAGTGGGTGTGTAGGTGAGTGAGTGAGTGGGTGAGTGAGTAGGTGAGTGGGTGAGTGAGTAGGTGAGTGAGTGAGTAGGTGAGTGAGTGGGTGAGTGAGTGAGTGAGTGGGTGAGTGAGTGAGTGGGTGAGTGAGTAGGTGAGTGGGTGAGTGAGTAGGTGAGTGGGTGAGTGAGTAGGTGAGTGAGTGAGTAGGTGAGTGAGTGGGTGAGTGAGTGGGTGAGTGAGTGTGTAGGTGAGTGAGTGAGTAGGTGAGTGAGTGAGTGAGTAGGTGAGTGAGTGAGTGGGTGAGTAAGTAGGTGAGTGAGTGAGTGAGTGGGTGAGTGAGTGGGTGAGTGAGTGTGTAGGTGAGTGAGTGAGTAGGTGAGTGGGTGAGTGAGTAGGTGAGTGAGTGAGTGAGTGTGTAGGTGAGTGAGTGAGTGGGTGTGTAGGTGAGTGAGTGAGTGGGTGAGTGAGTAGGTGAGTGGGTGAGTGAGTGAGTGTGTAGGTGAGTGAGTGAGTGGGTGTGTAGGTGAGTGAGTGAGTGGGTGAGTGAGTGGGTGAGTGAGTGAGTGAGTGGTGAGTGAGTGAGTGAGTGGGTGGGTGAGTGAGTGAGTGGGTGAGTGAGTGAGTGGGTGAGTGAGTGAGTGAGTGGTTACCCATCACCTTGTTGCCGTCCCTCAGGCGAGGGGAGGGGCCGATGTGAAGTCGTTCCGCCTCCCTCACGGCCACACCGTGTTCACCCGGCTACAGCACGCACTGCTCACCGGTACATCGCTCACCACTGGCACGCTCACCACTCACCACTGGCACGCTCACCACTCACCACTCGCACGTTCACCACTCACCACTAGCACGCTCACCACTCACCACTCACCACTAGCACGCTCACCACTCACCACTCGCAATCTCACCACTCGCACGCTCACCACTCACCACTCACCACGCTCACCACTCACCACTCGCACGCTCACCACTAACTCACCTACCTGCTCACTCATCCACCTACCCACTCTCACTCACCCCCCTCTCCCCCCACTCTCTCTCCCCACTCTCTCCCCTCTCCACTCCCCCCCACTCTCTCTCCCCCCACTCTCCCCACCCCCCCCACTCTCTATCTCCCCACTCTCCCCACTCTCCCCACCCACCCACCCACCCCCCAACTCTCCGCAGGCATCTGCCAGGCCTCTCCCGGCTGGTTGCCCTTCGCCACTGAGGCGCTGTCTGTGATCTACTCCCTCTCGGAGCAGCCGGAGGTCACGGGTGAGGCAGTGCTGAGGGGGGCCACCCTCTCGGTGCTGTCCCTGGCAGACCCCGCCGGCCACAACCTCCACCCCGGCCACAACCAGGGGGAGGAGGAGGGGGAGGAGGGTGGTGGTGGTGGTGGTGGTTGCAAGGATCCTGAAGGCGGTGGTGGTGGAGGTGGTGGTGAGTGGGCGGGGAGTTGCGGTGTTTAGTGGGTGGGTTGGTGGGTGAGTTGGTGGGTGAGTGAGTTGGTGGGTGGGTGGGTGGGTGAGTGGGTGGGTGAGTTGGTGGATGGCTGAGTGAGTGAGTGGATGAGTGAGTGGGTGGGTGAGTGGGTGAGTGGGTGGGTGGGTGGGTGGGTGAGTGGGTGGGTGGGTGAGTGAGTTGGTGGGTGGGTGGGTGGCTGAGTTGGTGGGTGGGTGGCTGAGTTGGTGGGTGGGTGGGTGAGTTGGTGGGTGGGTGGGTGAGTTGGTGGGTGAGTGGGTGGGTGGGTGAGTTGGTGGGTGGGTGAGTTGGTGGGTGGGTGAGTGGGTGGGTGGGTGAGTGGGTGGGTGGGTGGGTGGGTGGGTGGGTGAGTGGGTGGGTGGGTGAGTGAGTGGGTGGGTGGGTGAGTGAGTTGGTGGGTGGGTGGGTGAGTTGGTAGGTGGGTGGGTGAGTGGGTGGGTGGGTGAGTGAGTTGGTGGGTGGGTGGGTGAGTTGGTAGGTGGGTGGGTGAGTGGGTGGGTGGGTGAGTTGGTGGGTGGGTGGGTGAGTTGGTGGGTGAGTTGGTGGGTGGGTGGGTGAGTTGGTGGGTGGCTGAGTCAGTGAGTGGATGGGTGGGTGAGTGGGTGAGTGGGTGGGTGAGTTGGTGGATGGCTGAGTGAGTGAGTGGATGAGTGAGTGGGTGGGTGAGTGGGTGGGTGGGTGAGTTGGTGGGTGGGTGAGTTGGTGGGTGGGTGAGTTGGTGGGTGGGTGACTTGGTGGGTGGTTGAGTTGGTGGGTGGGTGGGTGAGAGGATGGGTGGGTGAGAGGATGGGTGGGTGAGTGGGTGGGTGAGTTGGTGGGTGGCTGAGTAAGTGAGTGGATGAGTGGGTGGGTGAGTGGGTGGGTGGGTGTGTGGGTGGGTGGATGGTGGGTGAGTTGTGAGTGGGTGGGTGAGTGGTTAGTCGTGGGTAGGTGAGTGGTGGGTGGGTGAGTTGGTGGGTGGGTGGTTGAGTGGTGAGTGGGTGGGTAGTGAGTTGGTGGGTGAGTGGTGAGTGGGTGGGTGGTTAGTCGTGGGTAGGTGAGTGGTGGGTGGGTGAGTTGGTGGGTGGGTGGTTGAGTTGGTGAGTGAGTGGGTGAGTGGTTGAGTTGGTGAGTGAGTGGTTGAGTTGGTGAGTGGTGGGTGAGTTGGTGGGTGAGTGGTGGGTGGGTGGCATACGGTGTGCCAAAGAACTTCAACACACACACACAGACACAACCCTGTCACCCTGTGTTGTGTTTTATTTTCCGCTTCAGATTCCAGTATTGTTGCGGAAGCAGCACCTACTGTAGCAGCAGCAGCAGCAGCAGCTGCAACATCAGCAGCAGCAGCAGCAACAACATCAGCAGCAGCAGCACCTACTGTAGCAGCAGCAGCAGCAGCTGCAACATCAGCAGCAGCAGCAGCACCTACTGTAGCAGCAGCAGCAGCAACATCATCATCAGCAGCAGCAGCTGCCGCTTGCGTTCCCACCGTGGCGCTGGTGCACCTGCTGTGGCTCGCAGGAGAGGTGGCACTCCGCCAGCTCGTCCACCTGGATGGGCCGGTGAGTCCCGGCCTCGCTCGCCCCTCCCGCCCGCTCGCCCTCCCGCCCGCTCGCCCCTCCGAACGCTCGCTCACGGGCGGATTCAGGAATAGGTTTTTACCCCTTTTTAACTGGCACACAAAAAAACTGACGCCTTTATTCAAGGCGTCAATGTCTGCAATGAGCGCAACGCTAGGCAGTCAAAATGCAAACAAAAATAGAGACAACTCTGATAATGATGATGGCACCGTCCTTGAATTTGATTGGTCCACACCCGAGACGGCTTTTCTTTAGAGCTCCTTTAGTCTCTCCACTGGTGTTGGACCAGAAGACGCCAAAAGGCGTGCAACTCAAAAAACAGCGCACCGTCAGAGTTATTGAGGGCTCGGGGTGAGCGTTTACATTATGAGACCTCTCCTTTGCCAGTAACAAGATATAGTAACGAGGTTTTTACCCTTTTAACTGGCACACAAACTGACGCCTTTATTCAAGGCGTCGTGTCTGCAATAACCACAACACAAGCAGTCAAAATGCAAACAAAAGAGACAACTCTGATAATAATATTGGCACCGTCCTTGAATTTGATTGGTCCACACCCGAGACGGCTTTCCTTAGAGCCCCTTTAGTCTCTCCACTGGTGTTGGACCAGAAGACGCCAAAAGGGGTACGATTTGCTCGCTTGCTCTTTCGCTCACTCACCCGTAAGCTCGCCTGCTCGCTCACTCACCCACTGGCTCGCTCACCCGCTCACTCGCTCGCTCACCCGCTCACTCACTCACTCATCCACTCGCTCACTCACCTGCTCACTCACTCACTCATCCACTCACTCACTCACCCGCTCACTCACTCACTCACCCGCTCACTCGCTCACTCACCAACTCGCTCACTTGCTCGCTCACCCACTCACTCATCCACTCATCCCTCTAAGCACTCACCCGCTCACTCACCCGCTCACTCACCCGCTCACTCACCCGCTCACTCACTCACTCGCTCGCTCACTCACCCACTCACTCACTCATCAACTCATCCCTCTAAGCACTCACCCACTCGCTCACTCGCTTGGCCACTCACCCACTCGCTCACCCGCTCGCTCGCTCGCTCACCCCTCAAAGCGCTCACCCACTCAGCACCCGCCTGCTCGCCAGTTTGCCCACTCACCCGTTCAGGCACTTGCTCATTCGCGTATCGACTCACTCATTCACCCGTATACTCATTCATTCATTCACTCACTCATTCACCCGTACACTCATTCACTCACCCACTCACTCATTCACCCGTACACTCATTCATTCACTCACCCACTCACTCATTCACCCGTACACTCATTCACTCACCCACTCACTCATTCATCCCTACACTCACTCATTCACTCACCCACTCACTCATTCAGCCGTACACTCATTCACTCATCCACTCACTCATTCACCCGTACACTCACTCATTCACTCACCCACTCACTCATTCACCCATACACTCATTCACTCACCCACTCACTCATTCATCCCTACACTCACTCATTCACTCACTCATTCACCCGTACACTCACTCATTCACTCACCCACTCACTCATTCACCCGTACACTCATTCACTCACCCACTCACTCATTCACCCGTACACTCACTCATTCACTCACCCACTCACTCATTCACCCGTACACTCATTCACTCATCCACTCACTCATTCACCCGTACACTCACTCATTCACTCACCCACTCACTCATTCACCCGTACACTCATTCACTCACCCACTCACTCATTCATCCCTACACTCACTCATTCACTCACCCACTCACTCATTCACCCTTACACTCATTCATTCACTCACCCACTCACTTACTCATTCACCCGTACACTCATTCACTCACCCACTCACTCATTCACCCCTACACTCATTCACTCACCCACCCACTCATTCATCCCTACACTCGCTCACTCATCCATTCACTCACTCATTCACCCGTACACTCACTCACCCACTCACCCAACCACTCACTCATTCATCACCACTCACTCATTCATACATACACTCATTCACTCACCCACTCACTCATTCACCCGTACACTCATTCACTCACCCACTCACTCATTCATCCTTACACTCGCTCACTCATCCATTCACTCACTCATTCACCCGTACACTCACTCACCCACTCACCCAACCACTCACTCATTCATCGCCACTCACTCATTCATCCATACACTCATTCACTCACCCACTCACTCATTCACCCGTACACTCACCCAACCACTCACCCACCCACTCATCCATCCACTCACTCACCCACCCACTCATTCATCCCTACACTCACTCACTGATCCATTCACTCACTCATTCACCCGTACACTCACTCACCCACTCACCCAACCACTCACTCATTCATCGCCACTCACTCATTCATCCATACACTCATTCACTCATCCACTCACTCATTCATCCTTACATTCGCTCATTCACTCACCCACTCAATCATTCATCCCTACACTCATTCACTCACTCACACACATCCACTCTGCTCCTGCTGCTGCTATTGCTGCTACTGTTGATGATGCTACATTGCTACTGTTGCTGCTACTGTTGATGATGCTGATGATGATGCGAGTCTGATGATGATGCTGACGACAACGCAGATGATGCTACTTTTGATGAAGCTACTCTGCCACTGTTGGCAATGCTGTTGATGTCCATGCTGCTGACGATGCTGCTGATGACAACGCTGATGATGCTGCTGCTGGTGACGATGATGATGCTTGACTGCTGCTGCTGGCTGATGATCATGATGATGCTGACGACAACGACGCTGATGATGATGCTAGTCTGCTGCTGCTGCTGATGATGACGACGCTGATGATGCTGCTGCTGGTGACGATGATGATGTTTGACTGCTGGCTGATGATCATGATGATGCTGACGACAACGACGCTGATGATGATGCTAGTCTGCTGCTGCTGATGATGACGACGCTGATGATGCTGCTGCTGGTGACGATGATGATGTTTGACTGCTGCTGCTGCTGGCTGATGATCATGATGATGCTGACGACAACGACGCTGATGATGATGCTAGTCTGCTGCTGCTGCTGATGATGACGACGCTGATGATGCTGCTGCTGGTGACGATGATGATGCTTGACTGCTGCTGCTGCTGCTGGCTGATGATCATGATGATGCTGACGACAGCGACGCTGATGATGATGCTGGTGACGATGATGATGATGCTAGTCTGCTGCTGCTGATGATGATGCTAGTCTGCTGCTGCTGCTGATGATGACGACGCTGATGATGCTGCTGCTGGTGACGATGATGATGTTTGACTACTGCTGCTGCTGCTGCTGCTGGCTGATGATCATGATGATGCTGACGACAACGACGCTGATGATGATGCTAGTCTGCTGCTGCTGCTGCTGATGACGACGACGCTGATGATGATGCTACCTTGTGCGGATGCTGATGACGATGACGCTGACGACGATGCCGGTCTGCTGCTGACGACGATGATGCTGGCGGCGACGCAGGTGTGCACGGAGCTGGTGCGACGTCGAGTTCAGTGCGAGGAGCAGGCTGAGAAGAATCAGCAGCAGCAGCAGCATCAGCAGCAGGTCAGCGCCAGCCTGCGCAAGGGCGCCAACCGGAGACACAGCCAGCGGCAGCAGGGTGGCAAGGTGAGGGTGGAGAGGGCAGGGTGACGTCACCGCCACTTGGCGGGCACGTGGCGGTTGTTGTTGTTGTTGTCTGTGTGTGTGAGTGTGTGTGTGTGTGCGTGTGTGTGTGTGTGCATCTGTGTGTGTGTGTGGGTATGCATCTGTGTGTGTTTATCTGTGTGTGTGTGAGTGTGTGTGTGTATCTGTGTGTGTGTGTGTGTGCATCTGTGTGTGTGTGTGCATGTGTGAGTGTGTGTGTGCATCTGTGTGTGTGAGTGTGAGTGTGTGTCTGTGTGTGTACGTCTGTGTGTGAGCGTGTGTGTATGTGTGCATCTGTGTGTATTGTGCATCTGTGTGTGTGTATCTGTGTGTGTGTGTGTGCATCTGTGTGTATTGTGCATCTGTGTGTGTGTGTGCATCTGTGTGTGTGTGTGCATCTGTGTGTGTGTGTGTGTGTGCATCTGTGTGTGTGTGTGTGCGTCTGTGTGTGTGTGTGTGCATCTGTGTGTGTTTATCTGTGTGTGTGTGAGTGTGTGTGTGCATCTGTGTGTGTGTGTGGGTGTGCATCTGTGTGTGTTTATCTGTGTGTGTGTGTGTGCATCTGTGTGTGTGTGTGCATCTGTGTGTGTGTGTGCATCTGTGTGTGTGTGTGTGCATCTGTGTGTGTGCATCTGTGTGTGTGTGTGTGCATCTGTGTGTGTGTGTGCATCTGTGTGTGTATCTGTGTGTGTGTGTGTGCATCTGTGTGTGTATCTGTGTGAGTGTGTGAGTGTGTGTGCATCAGTGTGAGTGTGAGTGTGTGTGCATCAGTGTGTGTGTGAGTGTGTGTGCGTCTGTGTGTGTGTGTGAGTGTGTGTCTGTTTGTGTACGTCTGTGTGTGTGTGTGTCTGTGTGTGTACGTCTGTGTGTGAGCGTGTGTGCATCTGTGTGTGTGTGTATCTGTGTGTGTGTGCATCTGTTTGTGAGTGTGTGTGTGCATCTGTGTGTGTGTATCTCTGTGTGTGCATGTGTGTGTGTGTGTGCATCTGTGTGTGTGTGTGTGCGCATCTGTCTGTGTGTGTGTGCATCTGTCTGTGTGTGCATCTGTGTGTGTGTGCATCTGTGTGTGTGTGTGTGTGCATCTGTCTGTGTGTGTGCATCTGTCTGTGTGTGTGCATCTGTGTGTGTGTGCATCTGTGTGTGTGTGCATGGGAAACTCTCCACTCTCTCCACAACTGCCCCATCACCGATTGGGAGTTGTGGGGGTGGAGTGTCCGATGGTACAAAATACCCAGGCAGGTGCTTAGTTTTGGTGGGGCTGATGGTAAGGCCCAACCTCTTAGTGGCATGCTCCAGTCTCAGCAGCAGCGTCTCCAACTCCTCCTCTGACTGAGCAGCTATTACCAAATCATCAGCATACATAACGTGGTTGAGCAATAGGGAGCCATCCCTTGACCGCACCCGGGCATCGATCAGCCTCCCATTATATCTGTACCATATGGAGATTCCCCCGGTACAGCTATTGAAGGCTTCACGAACTACGTGGTCAAAATAGATGTTAAATAATGTGGGAGCCAGAGGACATCCCTGTCGCACCCCAAGGTGTACAGGGAATGGCTCTGACTCCCGGCCACGTAGTTTTACCCGGGCCCGCTCACCATCATGAAGGTCCTTAATGATCGTGAGCAGAGGGTCAGGTACTCCAAAAGCACGAAGAACGACCCAGAGCCCAGGCCTACTGATGGTATCATAGGCCTTGACCAGGTCAATAAAGCAGAGATGTAGGTCTTGTTGGAATTCCCTACACCTCTGCTGTAGCAGACGGACAGAAAATATGGCATCTGTGCAGGACCGCCCTTTCCTGAAACCGCATTGGGGCTCCGCAAGCCTCTCCTCAGCGTGCCTGGCAAGGCGATGCTGAATAATCCTTGCCAGGACCTTTCCCGGCACACTGAGGAGTGAGATGCCCCTGTAGTTGTTACAGTCTGTGCGGTCCCCCTTCTTAAAGAGGGGGACTACCAGGGCATCCTTCCAATCCTGCGGAACCCGTCCAGTGGTCCAGACCGTTGTTATGATGTCATATAGGGCAGTCTGTGCACAAACGCCACCCTCCCTCAGCATTTCGCTTGGGAGATCATCTCTGCCCGCTGCCTTTCCTGGTCTCAGACTCCGGATCGCCTTCAGTACTTCCTCAACAGATGGCACCTCAGCCAGCCACTCACAGGGGGTGACTTCTTCCAATATTTGAGGCACCGCAGCCTCAGCAGGGTCATCCTCACTTTCTGCCACGATGTTTTCCTGGCTGAGGGATTTTCCCTCCCCCAGGACCTCACAGAAATGCTCAGCAAATCTGCAAACCTGTTCCTGGGGGTCGGAGATTGGATCACCGTTTTTTCCCCTAATGATGGTAATAGGTGTGGTGCTGCAGGTTACTTTTTTGATGGAGTTAAATAGAGATATGTGATCACGGGCCACTGAGGCAGAGTCCATCTCCTCAGCAACCCGCGACCACCACCCATCCTTGCAGCGCCTCACGGCTCTCCGAACCTCTGAGCGAAGGCTGCGGTAAGCCTCATTCTCTGACGTGGGATTCAGTAGCCGTTGACAGTGGGCCTGTCGCTTTTTCTCAACCATCCTGAACACCTCCTCTGTCAGCCAGGGTCTCTGGGGAGGTCTGGACCGCGTACCCAAAGCAGCCATTGCAGCTGCATGAGTCACAGTCCTAAACCTCGCCCATTTACCCTCTACATCAGGAGGAGTCGGGGACGATGCCAATCCCAGCCGCAAGCGATGATGAAATTCTCGCTTGCAACTTTCAGCAGATAACTGAGACCAGGCCACTTTAGGTCGGAATGGGGTCCTGGGTGTACACCCACCACCGGAGTGGAAGAATGGCAGGCGCATCTTACAGATGATTAGTCGATTGTCAGAGGGCAGATCAGCTCCACGGTAGGTCCTGGTGTCAAGGACATGGGCTCGCATCCGCTGGTCCGTCACTATGTAGTCCAGCAGATGTTCTTGCTTGGATCCGGCATGCATCCATGATGTTGTGTGGATGCGCCAATGCCGGAACAGCGTGTTGGTAATTACAAGCCCATGGGCTGCACAAAAAACTAGCAGCCTCCTACCGTTGTTATTGAGCTGATCTGGCCCATGCCCTCCAATCACTCCAGACCAGGTGCCAGTATCATGACCAACTCGGGCATTGAAGTCACCCAACATGATGACTCTATCCCGAGGGGCCACTTTAGCCAGCACCTGTGACAGGAGGTCATAGAAGGCATCTGACTCTTCGGCTTTGCCTGCATCCCTCCACGGATGTTCATCTTCGGTGGGGGCATAAGTAACCACGACCACCATTCCTCGCCTCCGGTTGATGGGAGAGTGGAGAGTTTCCCATACCTGGGCAGTGTGCTTATGACCGGCTCCAGTTTAACAGCAGAGGTCTCACTCCGAATCAGTCGAGCGGCAATATCTTTTCATCGGTTGCGTAACGCTGTGTGGAAGCTACCTGGTCTGTCGCTCCGCACTAAGCTTCAGGTCTTCTCGGCCACAGGCATTCCCTCCCTTCTCTACGCTTGCGAAACGTGGACCCCCCTAATGGAACATCTTCGCCGGTTAGAAACATTTAGGCTGGCCTGCCTACGATCCATCCTGGGTTTAACCAGACTGGATTGTGTGAGGAGCTCACAAATCCTTGAAAGATCTGGGCAAGGTCCCATCGGTGAGCTCCTCCGGCGGGCAAGGCTGCGATGGCTGGGTCAAGTAGCCCACATGCCCAGCCACCGCATGCCGAAACAGCTTTTGTTCGGCCGGATTGAGGGGGCTAAGCGGGCGCGGCACGGGAGTAGAGAAGAGATGGAGTGACGTGGTACAGGAGGACGTGGAGCTGAGTGGACTTGCCGATGACTGGTACCAGCGGTGTCAAGATCGGCCTCTGTGGAGGAGGCTCGTGAAGGACGCTACTGAGCAGTTGGAGGCAGTCGCCCTCCAACAACAACGGAGGGCGGAAGAGCGACGCTCACAACAACGAGCGGAGCGCCGGGTGGCTAAAGCACAGCAGGTTGGCACAGTAGGGGGCACAGGTGGTGCATCAGCCAGTCATCTCAGTCAGTCGACCCGTGGCACCTGGGTCTGCCCCGTGACCTCCTGCCAGCGGGCGTTCGACACTTCACGTGGCCTCAGGGGGCACATAGCCTGGCACAAGCGTCATGGTGACGTCACCGCCACTTAGTGGCGAATGGCGGTTGTTGTTGTTGTTGTGTGTGTGCATGTGTGTGTGCATGTGTGTGTATATATCTGTGTGTGTGCATCTGTGTGTGTGTGTGTGTGCATGTGTGTGTGTGTGCATCTGTGTGTGTGTGTGTGTATATCTGTGTGTGTATCTGTGTGCGTGTGTTTATCCCAGGAGAGCATGGGTGAGGATGATCTGGGTCTCAGCGGGGCCTCTGCGGAGGACGTGGAAGGAGAGCTGATCCGGCACGTGTGTGAGACCGAACTTCTGGCAGGTATGGACTCTACCCACCACCACCCCCCGTGTCTCACCCCCCGTGGCTCTCCCCCCGTGTCTCACCCCACCGTGTCTCACCCACCCCGTGTCTCATCCCCCGTGTCTCTCCCCCCGTGTCTCACCCCCCGTGTCTCACCCACCCCGTGTCTCACCCCCCGTGTCTCACCCCCCGTGTCTCTCCCCCCGTGTCTCACCCACCCCGTGTCTCACCCACCCCGTGTCTCACCCCCCGTGTCTCACCCCCCGTGTCTCTCCCCCCGTGTCTCACCCACCCCGTGTCTCACCCACCCCGTGTCTCACCCCTCGTGTCTCACCCCCCGTGTCTCTCCCCCCGTGTCTTACCCACCCCGTGTCTCACCCACCCCGTGTCTCACCCCCCGTGTCTCTCCCCCCGTGTCTCACCCACCCCGTGTCTCACCCCCCGTGTCTCACCCCCCGTGTCTCTCCCCCCGTGTCTCATCCCCCGGGTCTCACCCCCCCCTCTGTCTCACCCCCCGTGTCTCACCCCCCCGTGTCTCACCCCCCGTGTCTCACCCCCCGTGTCTCACCCCCCGTGTCTCACCCACCCCGTGTCTCACCCACCCCGTGTCTCACCCCCCGTGTCTCACCCACCCCGTGTCTCACCCCACCCCGTGTCTCACCCCCCGTGTCTCACCCCCCGTGTCTCTCCCCCCGTGTCTCACCCACCCCGTGTCTCACCCACCCCGTGTCTCACCCCCCGTGTCTCACCCCCCGTGTCTCTCCCCCCGTGTCTCACCCACCCCGTGTCTCACCCACCCCGTGTCTCACCCCTCGTGTCTCACCCCCCGTGTCTCTCCCCCCGTGTCTTACCCACCCCGTGTCTCACCCACCCCGTGTCTCACCCCCCGTGTCTCTCCCCCCGTGTCTCACCCACCCCGTGTCTCACCCCCCGTGTCTCACCCCCCGTGTCTCTCCCCCCGTGTCTCATCCCCCGTGTCTCACCCCCCCCTCTGTCTCACCCCCCGTGTCTCACCCCCCCGTGTCTCACCCCCCGTGTCTCACCCCCCGTGTCTCACCCCCCGTGTCTCACCCACCCCGTGTCTCACCCACCCCGTGTCTCACCCCCCGTGTCTCACCCACCCCGTGTCTCACCCCACCCCGTGTCTCACCCCCCCCGTGTCTCACCCCCCGTGTCTCACCCCCCGTGTCTCACCCCCCCCCCCCCATGTCTCACCCCCCGTGTCTCACCCCCCCGTGTCTCACCCCCCCGTGTCTCACCCACCCCGTGTCTCACCCACCCCATGTCTCACCCCCCCCCGTGTCTCACCCCCCATGTCTCACCCCCCGTGTCTCACCCCCCCCGTGTCTCACCCCCCCGTGTCTCACCCCCCGTGTCTCACCCCCCCCGTGTCTCACCCCCGTGTCTCACCCCCCGTGTCTCACCCCCCATGTCTCACCCCCCGTGTCTCACCCCCCGTGTCTCACCCACCCCGTGTCTCACCCCCCCCATGTCTCACCCCCCGTGTCTCACCCCCCATGTCTCACCCCCCGTGTCTCACCCCCCGTGTCTCACCCCCCCCGTGTCTCTCCATCTCACCCCCCGTGTCTCACCCCCCGTGTCTCACCCCCCGTGTCTCACCCCCCCGTGTCTCACCCACCCCGTGTCTCACCCCCCGTGTCTCACCCCCCGTGTCTCACCCACCCCGTGTCTCACCCCCCGTGTCTCACCCCCCATGTCTCACCCCCCGTGTCTCACCCCCCGTGTCTCACCCCCCGTGTCTCACCCCCCGTGTCTCACCCACCCCGTGTCTCACCCCCCCCCCCCGTGTCTCACCCCCCGTGTCTCACCCCCCCGTGTCTCACCCCCCCCCGTGTCTCACCCCCCCCCGTGTCTCACCCCCCGTGTCTCACCCCCCGTGTCTCACCCCCCCCATGTCTCACCCACCCCGTGTCTCACCCCCCGTGTCTCACCCCTCGTGTCTCACCCCCCGTGTCTCTCCACCCATGTCTCACCCCCCGTGTCTCACCCCCCGTGTCTCACCCCCCGTGTCTCACCCCCCGTGTCTCTCCCCCCGTGTCTTACCCCCCGTGTCTCACCCCCCGTGTCTCTCCCCCCGTGTCTCACCCCCCGTGTCTCACCCCCCTTGTTTCTCCCCCCGTGTCTCTCCCCTCGTGTCTCACCCCCCGTGTCTCACCCCCCGTGTCTCACCCCCCATGTCTCACCACCCGTGTCTCACCCCCCGTGTCTCACCCCCCGTGTCTCTCCCCCCGTGTCTCACCCCCCGTGTCTCACCCCCCGTGTCTCACCCCCCGTGTCTCACCCCCCGTGTCTCACCACCCCCCGTGTCTCACCCCCCGTGTCTCACCCCCCGTGTCTCACCCCCCGTGTCTCACCCCCCCGTGTCTCTCCCCCCGTGTCTCACCCCCCGTGTCTCACCACCCCCCGTGTCTCACCCCCTGTGTCTCACCCCCCATGTCTCACCCCCCGTTGTCTCTCCATCTCACCCCCCTGTCTCACCCCCCCACGTGTCTCACCCACCCCGTGTCTCACCCCCCGTGTCTCACCCCGCGTGTCTCACCCAACCCGTGTCTCACCCACCCCGTGTCTCACCCCCCGTGTCTCACCCCGCGTGTCTCACCCACCCCGTGTCTCACCCACCCCGTGTCTCTCCCCCCGTGTCTCACCACCCGTGTCTCACCCACCCCGTGTCTCACCCCCCGTGTCTCACCCCCCGTGTCTCTCTCCCACCTCCCGTGTCTCACCCCCCGTGTCTCACCCCCCGTGTCTCTCTCCCACCTCCCGTGTCTCTCTCCCACCCCCCCGTGTCTCTCCCACCCCCCGTGTCTCACCCCCCGTGTCTCACCCCCCGTGTCTCACCCCCCGTGTCTCACCCCCCGTGTCTCTCCCCCCGTGTCTCACCCACCCCGTGTCTCACCCCCCGTGTCTCACCCCGCGTGTCTCACCCACCCCGTGTCTCACCCACCCCGTGTCTCTCCCCCCGTGTCTCACCACCCGTGTCTCACCCACCCCGTGTCTCACCCCCCGTGTCTCACCCCCCGTGTCTCACCCCCCGTGTCTCACCCCCCATGTCTCACCCCCCGTGTCTCTCTCCCACCTCCCGTGTCTCACCCCCCGTGTCTCACCCCCCGTGTCTCTCTCCCACCTCCCGTGTCTCTCTCCCACCCCCCCGTGTCTCTCCCACCCCCCGTGTCTCACCCCCCGTGTCTCACCCCCCGTGTCTCACCCCCCGTGTCTCACCCCCCGTGTCTCTCCCCCCGTGTCTCTCCCCCCGTGTCTCACCCCCCGTGTCTCACCCCCCGTGTCTCTCCCCCCGTATCTCACCCCCCGTGTCTTACCCACCCCGTGTCTCACCCACCCCGTGTCTCTCCCCCCGTGTCTCTCCCACCCCCTGTGTCTCACCCCCCGTGTCTCACCCCCCGTGTCTCTCCCCCCGTGTCTCACCCCCCGTGTCTCACCACCCGTGTCTCACCCCCCATGTCTCACCCCCCGTGTGTCTCCATCTCCCCCCCGTGTCTCTCTCACCCCCCGTGTCTCTCCCACCTCCCGTGTCTCTCTCCCACCCCCCCGTGTCTCTCCCACCCCCCGTGTCTCACCCCCCGTGTCTCACCCCCCGTGTCTCTCCCCCCGTGTCTCACCCACCCCGTGTCTCACCCCCCGTGTCTCACCCCGCGTGTCTCACCCACCCCGTGTCTCACCCACCCCGTGTCTCTCCCCCCGTGTCTCACCACCCGTGTCTCACCCACCCCGTGTCTCACCCCCCGTGTCTCACCCCCCGTGTCTCACCCCCCGTGTCTCACCCCCCATGTCTCACCCCCCGTGTCTCTCTCCCACCTCCCGTGTCTCACCCCCGTGTCTCACCCCCCGTGTCTCTCTCCCACCTCCCGTGTCTCTCTCCCACCCCCCCGTGTCTCTCCCACCCCCCGTGTCTCACCCCCCGTGTCTCACCCCCCGTGTCTCACCCCCCGTGTCTCACCCCCCGTGTCTCTCCCCCCGTGTCTCTCCCCCCGTGTCTCACCCCCCGTGTCTCACCCCCCGTGTCTCTCCCCCCGTATCTCACCCCCCGTGTCTTACCCACCCCGTGTCTCACCCACCCCGTGTCTCTCCCCCCGTGTCTCTCCCACCCCCTGTGTCTCACCCCCCGTGTCTCACCCCCCCGTGTCTCTCCCCCCGTGTCTCACCCCCCGTGTCTCACCACCCGTGTCTCACCCCCCATGTCTCACCCCCCCGTGTGTCTCCATCTCCCCCCCGTGTCTCTCTCACCCCCCGTGTCTCTCCCACCCCCCATGTCTCCCACCCCGTGTCTCACCCCCCGTGTCTCACCCCCCGTGTCTCTCTCTCTGTGTCTCACCCCCCGTGTCTCACCCCCCGTTTCTCTCTCTCTGTGTCTCACCCCCCATGTCTCTCCCCCCGTGTCTCTCTCACCCCCCGTGTCTCACCCCCCGTGTCTCACCCACCCCGTGTCTCACCCACCCCGTGTCTCACCCCCCGTGTCTCTCCCCCCGTGTCTCTCCCACCCCCCGTGTCTCACCCCCCGTGTCTCACCCCCCGTGTCTCTCCCCCCGTGTCTCACCTCCCGTGTCTCACCACCCTTGTCTCACCCCCCATGTCTCACCCCCCGTGTCTCTCCATCTCCCACCCCGTGTCTCTCCCACCCCCCGTGTCTCACCCCCCGTGTCTCTCCATCTCACCCCCCGTGTCTCTCCCCCCGTGTCTCACCCCCCGTGTCTCACCCCCTATGTCTCACCCCCCGTGTCTCTCCCCCCGTGTCTCTCCCCCCGTGTGTCTCCATCTCCCCCCCGTGTCTCTCTCACCCCCCGTGTCTCTCCCACCCCCCATGTCTCCCACCCCGTGTCTCACCCACCCCGTGTCTCACCCCCCGTGTCTCACCCCCCGTGTCTCACCCCCCGTGTCTCACCCCCCGTGTCTCTCCATCTCACCCCCCGTGTCTCACCCCCCGTGTCTCACCCCCCGTGTCTCTCTCTCTGTGTCTCACCCCCCGTGTCTCACCCCCCGTGTCTCTCTCTCTGTGTCTCACCCCCCATGTCTCTCCCCCCGTGTCTCTCCCCACACCCCGTGTCTCACCCCCCACGTGTCTCACCCCCCACGTGTCTCACCCCCGTGTCTCACCCCCCGTGTCTCACCCCCCGTGTCTCTCCCACCCCGTGTCTCACCCACCTCGTGTCTCACCTCCCGTGTCTCACCCCCCGTGTCTCACCCCCCGTGTCTCTCCATCTCACCCCCCGTGTCTCACCCCCCGTGTCTCACCCCCCGTGTCTCTCTCTCTGTGTCTCACCCCCCATGTCTCTCCCCCCGTGTCCCTCCCACACCCCGTGTCTCACCCCCCGTGTCTCACCCCCCGTGTCTCACCCCCCGTGTGTCTCCCACCCCCCATGTCTCCCACCCCGTGTCTCACCCCCCGTGTCTCACCCCCCGTGTCTCTTCCCCCGTGTCTCACCCACCCCGTGTCTCACACCCCGTGTCTCTCCCACCCCCCATGTCTCCCACCCCGTGTCTCACCCCCCGTGTCTCACCCCCCGTGTCTCACCCCCCGTGTCTCACCCCCCGTGTCTCACCCCCCGTGTCTCACCCCCCGTGTCTCACCCCCCGTGTCTCACCCCCCGTGTCTCACCCCCCGTGTCTCTCCCCACCCCCCATGTCTCCCACCCCGTGTCTCACCCCCCGTGTCTCACCCCCCGTGTCTCACCCCCCGTGTCTCTTCCCCCGTGTCTCACCCACCCCGTGTCTCACCCCCCGTGTCTCTTCCCCCGTGTCTCACCCCACGTGTCTCACCCCCCGTGTCTCTCTCTCTCTCTGTGTGTGTAGAAGGGAACTTACTGGCCGTGTTCGTTCCACTCCTGGACGCCGTCTGCACCAACCCGTCGCGCTACGGAGAGCCGGCTCTCCTTACGGCAGCCACGCTCTCCCTCGCCAAGTTCATGACCCTCAGGTGGGTGGGTGGTGGGTGGGTGGGTTGGTGGGTGGGTGGGTTGGTGGGTGGGTGGGTTGGTTGGTGGGTTGGTGGGTGGGTTGGTGGGTTGGTTGGTGGGTTGGTGGGTTGGTTGGTGGGTTGGTGGGTTGGTTGGTGGGTTGGTGGGAGGGTGGGTTGGTGGGTGGGTTGGTGGGTTGGTTGGTGGGTGGGTGGGTGGGTGGGTTGGTTGGTTGGTGGGTTGGTTGGTGGGTTGGTTGGTGGGTTGGTGGGTTGGTTGGTGGGTTGGTTGGTGGGTGAGTTGGTGGGTGGGTGGGTTGGTGGGTGGGTTGGTGGGTTGGTGGTGGGTGGGTGGGTTGGTGGGTGGGTTGGTGGGTTGGTTGGTGGGTTGGTTGGTGGGTTGGTGGGTGCGTTGGTGGGTTGGTGGGTTGGTTGGTGGGTTGGTTGGTGGGTTGGTGGGTTGGTTGGTGGGTTGGTTGGTGGGTGCGTTGGTGGGTGGGTGGGTTGGTGGGTGGGTTGGTGGGTTGGTGGTGGGTGGGTGGGTTGGTGGGTGGGTTGGTTGGTGGGTTGGTGGGTGCGTTGGTGGGTGGGTTGGTGCGTTGGGGGTGGGTTGGTGGGTGGGTGGGTTGGTGGGTGGGTGGGTGGGTGGGTGGGTTGGTGAAGACGTTTGGGCCACCCATCGTTGACTGGCGTTTTTGATTGCACCACCCCATCCACCACCCCACCCACTACCCCACCCACCACCCCACCCACCCACCCACCCCACCCACCCACACCACCCACCCACCCCACCCACCACACCACCCACCACACCACCCACACCACCCACCCACCCACCACCCACCCACCACCCTAGCCCCCAGCTCTGTGAGTCTCGCCTGCGGCTGCTGTTCACGGTGCTGGAGAGAAGTTCCCTGCCGGGCGTCAGAGCCAACACGATGGTGGCCCTGGGCGACCTGGCGTTCAGATTCCCCAACCTGCTGGAGCCGTGGACCGCCCACCTCTATGCCAGGTGGGGGGGGGGAGATGGTGGGGGGGGGGAGATGGTGGGGGGGGGAGATGGTGGGGAGGGGGGAGATGGGGGGGGGGGGAGTCCAGGAGAATCCATCTCAATTTTTGTCTCACTCTCTCTGTGTGTCTCTCTGTCTCTGTCTCTCTCTCTGTCTGTGTCTCTCTGTCTGTGTCTCACTCTGTGTCTCACTGTCTCTCTCTGTCTCTGTCTGTGTCTCACTCTGTGTCTCACTGTCTCTCTCTCTGTCTGTGTCTCACTCTGTGTCTCACTCTGTGTCTGTCTCTGTCTGTCTCTCTCTGTCTGTGTCTCTCTCTGTGTCTCACTGTCTCTCTCTCTGTCTGTGTCTCACTCTGTGTCTCACTGTGTGTCTCTCTCTGTCTGTGTCTCACTCTGTGTCTCACTCTGTGTGTCTGTCTCTGTGTGTCTCTCTCTGTCTGTGTCTCACTGTCTCTCTCTCTGTCTGTGTCTCACTCTGTGTCTCACTCTGTGTCTCTCTCTGTCTCTCTCTGTCTGTCTCTCTCTGTTTGCGTCTCTCTGTGTCTCACTGTCTCTCTCTCTGTCTGTGTCTCACTCTGTGTCTCACTGTGTGTCTCTCTCTGTCTCTGTCTCTCTCTGTCTGTCTCTCTCTCTGTCTGTGTCTCACTCTGTGTCTCACTGTCTCTCTCTCTGTCTGTGTCTCACTGTGTCTCTCTCTGTGTCTCACTGTCTCTCTCTGTCTGTGTCTCACTCTGTGTCTCACTCTGTGTCTCTCTCTGTCTCACTGTCTCTCTCTCTCTGTCTGTGTCTCACTCTGTGTCTCACTGTGTGTCTGTCTCTGTCTCTCTCTGTCTGTCTATCTCTGTCTGTGTCTCACTGTGTGTCTCTCTCTGTGTCTCTCTCTGTCTCTCTCTCTGTCTGTGTCTCTCTCTGTGTCTCACTGTCTCTCTCTGTCTGTGTCTCACTGTGTGTCTCTCTCTGTCTCTGTCTGTCTCTCTCTGTCTGTGTCTCTCTCTGTGTCTCACTGTCTCTCTCTCTGTCTGTGTCTCTCTCTGTGTCTCACTGTCTCTCTCTCTCTGTATGTGTCTCACTCTGTGTCTCACTGTGTGTCTCTCTCTGTCTCTCTCTCTCCCTCCCTCTCTCTCTCTGTGTGTCTCTCTCTCTGTCTCTCTCTGTCTGTGTCTCTCTCTGTGTCTCACTGTCTCTCTCTCTGTCTGTGTCTCACTCTGTGTCTCTCTCTGTGTCTCACTATCTCTCTCTGTCTGTGTCTCACTCTGTGTCTCACTGTGTGTCTCTCTGTCTCTCTTTGTCTCTGTCTCTCTCTCTGTCTGTGTTTCTCTCTGTGTCTCACTGTCTCTCTCTCTGTCTGTGTCTCACTCTGTGTCTCTCTCTGTGTCTCACTATCTCTCTCTCTGTCTGTGTCTCACTCTGTGTCTCTCTGTGTCTCACTGTCTCTCTCTCTGTCTGTGTCTCACTCTGTGTCTCACTGTGTGTCTGTCTCTGTCTCTCTCTGTCTGTGTCTCACTGTGTCTCTCTCTGTCTCTCTTTGTCTCTGTCTCTCTCTGTCTGTGTCTCACTCTGTCTCTCACTCTTTGTCTCTCTGTGTCTCACTGTCTCTCTCTCACTGTGTCTCACTCTGTGTCTCACTCTGTGTCTCACTGTCTCTCACTCTGTGTCACTCTGTGTCTCTCTCTGTCTCACTCTGTGTCACTCTGTCTGTGTCTCTCTGTCTCTCTTTGTCTCTGTCTCTCTCACTCTGTGTCTCACTGTGTGTCTCACTCTGTGTCTCTCTGTGTCTCACTGTCTGTCTCTCTCTCTGTCTGTGTCTCACTCTGTGTCTCACTCTGTCTCTGTCTGTGTCTCTCTGTGTCTCACTCTGTGTCTCTCTCTGTCTGTCTCTCTGTGTCTCACTCTGTGTCTCTCTGTGTCTCTCTCTGTGTCTGTGTCTCACTCTGTGTCTCTTTGTGTCTCACTCTGTGTCTCACTGTGTCTCTCTCTGTCTGTCTCTCTGTGTCTCACTCTGTGTCTCACTCTGTCTCTCTCTCTCTGTGTCTGTGTCTCACTGTGTGTCTGTCTCTGTCTCTCTCTGTCTGTGTCTCACTGTGTCTCTTTCTGTCTCTCTTTGTCTCTGTCTCTCTCTGTCTGTGTCTCACTCTGTCTCTCACTCTGTCTCTCTGTGTCTCACTGTCTCTCTCTCTCTGTGTCTGTGTCTCACTCTGTGTCTCTCTGTGTCTCACTCTGTGTCTCTCTGTGTCTCTCTCTGTGTCTGTGTCTCACTCTGTGTCTCTCTGTGTCTCACTGTCTGTGTCTCACTGTCTGTGTCTCACTGTGTCTCTGTCTGCCTCTGTCCGTGTGTCTCCCCCGTGTCTGCTTAGGCTGAAGGACGACTGCGCCGTGGTGAGGTCTTGCTCCCTGCGAGTGCTCGCTCACCTCGTGGTGAGCGACATGGTGAAGGTACGGGGACACATCTCCAACGTAGCCGCTCTGCTCGTCGACAAGGACCCCTCCATCGCCTCGCAAGCTAGAGCGTTCTTCACGGAGCTCGCAAAGAAGGTGATGGTGGTGGTGGTGGGGGTTGTGGTGGTCGTGGTAGTGATGGTGGGGGTGATGGTGGTGATGGTGGTGGTGGTGATGGTGGTGATGGTGGTGATGGTGGTGGTGGTGGTGATGGTGGTGGTGGTGGTGATGGTGGTGGTGATGGTGGTGATGGTGGTGGTGGTGGTGATGGTGGTGGTGGTGGTGATGGTGGTGGTGGTGATGGTGGTGGTGGGGGTGATGGTGGTGGTGGTGATGGTGGTGGTGATGGTGGTGGTGGTGATTGTGGTGGTGGTGGTGATGGTGGTGGTGGGGGTGATGGTGGTGGTGGTGGGGGTGATGGTGGTGGTGGTGATGGTGGTGATGGTGGTGGTGGTGGTGATGGTGGTGGTGGTGATGGTGGTGGTAATGGTGGTGGTGGGGGTGATGGTGGTGGTGGTGGTGATGGTGGTGGTGGTGATGGTGGTGATGGTGGTGGTGGTGGTGGTGATGGTGGTGGTGGGGGTGGTGATGGTGGTGGTGGTGGTGATGGTGGTGACGGTAGTGGTGGGTGGGGGTGGTGATGGTGGTGATGGTGGGGGTGGTGATGGTGGTCGTGGTGGTGGTGATGATGGTGGTGATGGTGGTGGTGCTGTGGTGGTGCTGGTGGTGGTGATGGTGGTGGTGGTGATGATGGTGGTGGTGGTGATGGTGGTGGTGGTGGTGATGATGATGATGATGATGGTGTTGATAGTGATGATGATGTTGTTGTTGCTGCTACAGGACAACGCTTTGCCAGGCTGTGTGATGATGATGTTGATAGTGATAGTGATGATGTTGTTGTTGCTACAGTACAACGTTCTGCCAGGCTGTGTGATGATGATGTTGATAGTGATGGTGATGATGTTGTTGTTGTTGCTGCTACAGGACAACGCTTTGACAGGCTATGTGATGATGATGTTGATAGTGATGGTGATGATGTTGTTGTTGCTACAGTACAACGCACTGCTAGACTGTGTGATGATGATGTTGATAGTGATGGTGATGATGTTGTTGTTGTTGCTACAGTACAACGCTTTGACAGGCTGTGTGATGGTGATGTAGATAGTGATGGTGATGATGTTGTTGTTGTTGCTGCTACAGGACAACGCTTTGACAGGCTATGTGATGATGATGTTGATAGTGATGGTGATGATGTTGTTGTTGTTGTTGCTACAGTACAACGCACTGCTAGACTGTGTGATGATGATGTTGATAGTGATGGTGATGATGTTGTTGTTGCTGCTACAGGACAACGCTTTGACAGGCTGTGTGATGATGATGTTGATAGTGATGTTGTTGTTGTTGCTGCTACAGGACAACGCTTTGACAGGCTGTGTGATGATGATGTTGATAGTGATGGTGATGATGGTGTTGTTGTTGTTGCTACAGTACAACGCTTTGACAGGCTGTGTAATGATGATGTTGATAGTGATGGTGATGATGTTGTTGTTGCTGCTACAGTACAACGCTGTGACAGGCTATGTAATGATGATGATGATGTTGTTGTTGTTGATAGTGATGATGTTGTTGATAGTGATGATGTTGTTGTTGCTGCTACAGGATAACGCTTTGACAGGCTATGTAATGATGATGTTGATAGTGATGGTGATGATGATGTTGTTTTTGTTGCTGTTGTTGTTGCTGCTACAGGACAACGCTCTGTACAACGCCTTGCCAGACATTGTGAGCCGCCTCTCCGATCCAGAGGAGGGGATTGCAGAGGAACCATTCCACACCGTCATGCGGTGAGCGGTGGTGGTGGTGGTGGTGATGGTGGTGGTGATGGTGATGGTGGTAGTGGTGATGGTGAGTGAGTGAGTGGTGGTGGTGTGGTGGTAGTGGTGGGGTCGTGGTGGTGGTGAGTGGGTTGGTGGTGAGTGGGGTGGTGGTGATGGGGAGCGGTGGTGGTGGTGGTAGTGATGGGGAGCGGTGTTGTTGTAGTAGTAGTGGTGGTGTTGTAGTGGTGGTGGTGGTGAGTGGGGTGGTGGTGATGGGGAGCGGTGGTGTTGTAGTGGTGGTGGTGTTGTAGTGGTGGTTGGTGGTGGTGGTGAGTGGGGGTGGTGATGGGGAGCGGTGATGTTGTAGTGATGGTGGTGATGGGGAGCGGTGGTGTTGTAGTGGTGGTGTTGTAGTGGTGGTGGTGGTGGTGAGTGGGGTGGTGGTGATGGGGAGCGCTGGTGTTGTAGTGGTGGTGGTGGTGAGTGGGGTGGTGGTGATGGGGAGTGGTGATGTTGTAGTGGTGGTGGTGATGGTGATGTTGTAGTGGTGGTGGTGATGGTGGTGTTGTAGTGGTGGTGGTGGTGAGTGGGGTGGTGGTGATGGTGAGCAGTGGTGTTGTAGTGGTGGTGGTGGTGATGGTGAGTGGGGTGGTGGTGATGGGGAGCGGTGGTGCAGCGGTTAGCGCTATGAACCCGGCGACCCGGGTTCGATTCCCGCTCACGGCCAACGACACCAGTGATGGCGATTATCTGAACCGGTCCTGGGCCTCCCCTAGGTCGGCTGGGCCTCAAATGAGTAGCTGGTGTAGCGGTGCGTCGTGAACATCGCCACTGGGGAGACAAAGGCGGCCGGGCGTGGTGCTGGCCACTCACCCCCTCGTGTGCCGTTCCGGCCTTCACAGGGTGCTGCTCGCTAACACCACTTGCCCCTACAGTCTGTTGAGGCTATACGGGGAACTTTGTCTTTGTAATGGTGGTGATGATGATGAGTTGGTGTAATAATAATGGTGGTGGAGGTGGTGATGATGGTGGTGATGGTGGTGATGGTGGTGGTGGTAGTGATGGTGGTGGTGATGGTGGTGGTGGTAGTGATGGTGGTGATGGTGGTGATGGTGGTGATGGTGGTGCTGAGTTAGGTGGTGGTGAGTGGTGTGGTGGTGATGATGATGATGATGGCGGTGGTGAGTGGCGGTGGTGGTGATGATGGTGGTGGTGATGGTGGTGGTGATGGTGGTGGTGATGATGGTGGTGGTGATGGTGGTGGTGATGGTAGTGATGGTGGTGGTGTGGTGGTGGTAATGGTGGTGATGGTGATGGTGGAGGTGGTGGTGGTGATGGTGGTGTTGGTGATGGTGGTGATGGTGGTGATGATGGTGATGGTGGTGGTGATGGTGGTGGTGGTGATGGTGGTGATGGTGGTGGTGGTGATGGTGGTGGTGGTGGTGATGGTGGTGGTGATGGTGATGGTGGTGGTGATGATGGTGGTGATGGTGGAGGTGGTGATGGTGATGGTGATGATGGCGATGGTGGTGGTGGTGATGGTGGTGATGGTGGTGATGGTGCAGGCAGCTGTTCAGCTACATCCAGAAGGACCGCCAGGTGGAGAGTTTGGTGGAGAAGCTTTGCCATCGCTTCCGGACCACCAGGTGATGGACAACACCAACACCATCAACATCATCATCAACACCATCATCAACATCATCATCGTCACCACCATCATCAACATCATCATCAACACCATCAACATCATGATCAACACCATCATCAACATCATCATCATCAACACCATCAACAACACCATCATCATCACTACCATCACCACCAACACCATCCCCATCATCATCATCACCATCATCATCAACACCACCATCATCATCACTACCATCATCATCAACACCATCATCAACACCTTCATCATCACCATCATCAACACCATCATCAACACCACCATCATCATCACTAACATCATCATCAACACCATCAACAACACCATCATCACCATCATCATCAACACCACCATCATCAACACCATCATCAACACCATCATCACCATCAACAACACCATCATCAACATCATCACCATCATCAACAACATCATCACCATCATCAACACCATCACCATCATCACCACCATCATCAACACCATCAACAACACCATCATCAACATCACCATCATCAACAACATCATCACCATCATCACCAACACCACCATCAACACCATCAACACCATCATCATCATCATCAACACCACCATCATCATCAACATCATCATCACCAACACCATCATCAACATCATCAACACCATCATCATCAACACCATCAACACCATCATCAACACTATCATCATCATCACCATCAACACCACCACCATCAACACCACCACCATCAACACCATCATCATCACCATCATCAACACTACCAACACCATCACCAACACCATCACCACCATCATCAAAACCATCATGACCACTACCATCACCATCATCACCTTCATCACCACCATCATCACCACCATCAGCACCACCATCATCAACACCATCACACCATCACCACCATCATCGACACCATCAACACCATCACCACCATCATCGACACCATCACTACCACCACCACCATCACCACCATCATCACCACCATCATCAACACCATGAACACCATCACCACCATCACCACCATCATCAACACCATCATCAACACCATCATCAACACCATCATCACCATCATCAACACCATCAACACCATCATCACCATCATCAACATCATCACCACAATCATCAACACCATCATCAACACCATCAACATCATCACCACCATCATCAACACCACCACCGCCATCAACACCACCACCATCATCAACACCATCAACACCATCATCAACTCCATCACTGCCATCATCACCACCATCATCAACACCATGAACACCATCACCACCATCATCAACACCATGAACACCATCACCACCATCATCAACACCATCATCAACACCATCAACATCATCACCACCATCATCAACACCATCACCACCATCATCAACACCATCATCACCATTATCAACACCATCACCACCATCATCAACACCATCAACATCATCACCACCATCATCAACACCATCATCAACACCATCATCAACACCACCATCAACACCATCATCAACACCATCAACACCATCATCAACACCATCACTACCATCACCGCCATCATCGACACCATCACCGCTATCATCGATACCATCATCAACACCATCATCAACACCGTCATCACCATCATCACCATCATCAACACCATCATCACCACCATCATCAACACCATCACCACCATCATCAACACCATCAACATCACCACCATCATGAACACCATCACCACCATCATCAACACCACCATCATCAACACCACCATCATCACCACCATCACCGTCATCATTTTCACGTGGGGAGAGAGCCACGCGGAGACTCCTTGAGTCTCTCTCCGCACCGTGTCTCTCTCCCCTCCCCCCCCCCCCCCGTGTCTCCTCCCCCCACCCCCCGTGTCTCTCTCCTCATGTCTCTCCTCCCGTGTCTCTCTCCCCCCGTGTCTCTCTCCTCGTGTCTCTCCCCCCGTGTCTCTCTCCCCCCGTGTCTCTCTCCCCCCGTGTCTCTCTCCTCGTGTCTCTCCCCCCGTGTCTCTCCCCCGTGTCTCTCCCCCCCCCCGTGTCTCTCCCCCCCCCGTGTCTCTTCCCCCCCCCCGTGTCTCTCTCCCCCCATATCTCTCTTCCCCGTGTCTCCCCCCCGTGTTCTCCCCCCCGTGTCTCTCTCCCCGTATCTCTCTCCCCCGTGTCTCTCCCCCCGTGTCTCTCCCCCCGTGTCTCTCTCCCCCCGTGTCTCTCCCCCCGTGTCTCTCTCCCCCCGTGTCTCTCCCCCCCGTGTGTCTCTCCCCCCGTGTGTCTCTCTCCCCCCGTGTCTCTCTCCCCCTCGTGTCTCTCCCCCCGTGTCTCTTCCCCCGTGTCTCTCCCCCCGTGTCTCTCCCCCCCGTGTCTCTCTCCTCCCGTGTCTCTCTCTCCCCCGTGTCTCTCTCCCCCGTGTCTCTCTCCCCCCGTGTCTCTCTTCCCCCGTGTCTCTCTCCTCCCGTGTCTCTCTCCCCCCGTGTCTCTCTCTCCCCGTGTCTCTCTCCCCCCGTGTCTCTCCCCACGTGTCTCTCTTCCCCCGTGTCTCTCTCCTCCCGTGTCTCTCCCCCCGTGTCTCTCTCTCCCCCCGTGTCTCTCTCTCACCCGTGTCTCTCTCCCCCTCGTGTCTCTCCCCCCGTGTCTCTCCCCCCGTGTCTCTCCCCCCGTGTCTCTCCCCCGTGTCTCTCTCCCCCGTGTCTCTCTCCCCCGTGTCTCTCTCCTCGTGTCTCTCCC
>NW_022638431.1:0-31595 GCF_010993605.1 Petromyzon marinus
TTTTTTAGTCTGGGTGTGAGTCTGTGTGTGTGTGTATCTGTCTGTGTGTGAGTCTGTGTGAGTCTGTGTGTGTGAGTCTGTGGGTGTGTGAGTCTGTGTGGGTGTGTGTGAGTCTGTGTGTGAGTCTGTGTGTCTGTGTGTGTGTGAGTCTGTGTGTGTGAGTCTGTGTGTGTGAGTCTCTGTGTGTCTGTGTGTGTGTCTGTGTGTGTGTCTGTGTGTGTGAGTCTGTGTGTGTGAGTCTGTGTGTGTGTCTGTGTGTGTGTGAGTCTGTGGGTGTGTGAGTCTGTGTGTGAGTCTGTGTGTCTGTGTGAGTCTGTGTGTGTGTGAGTCTGTGTATGTGTCTGTGTGTGTGTGAGTCTGTGTGTGTGTATCTGTGTGTGAGTCTGTGTGTGAGTCTGTGTGTACTGTGTATATCTGTGTGTATGTGTGAGTCTGTGTGTGTGTGAGTGTGTATCTGTGTGTGTGAGTCTGTGTGTGTGTGAGTGTGTATCTGTGTGTGTGAGTGTGTATCTGTGTGTGTGAGTCTGTGGGTGTGAGTCTGTGTGTGTGTGAGTGTGTGAGTCTGTGTATCTGTGTGTATCTGTGTGAGTCTGTGTGTGTGTCTGTGTGAGTCTGTGTGTGTGTCTGTGTGTATCTGTGTGTGTGAGTCTGTGTGTGTGAGTGTGTATGTGTGTGTGAGTCTGTGGGTGTGGCTGAGCGGCCACTATAAAGGCAGCCGCGCCCCAAGATTCTCCATCGCATTCCACTCCTCCCCACCCAGCTCCACCAGCTCCTTCAGGTGAGGTGCAGGGCGAGAAGCGATCACTCACTCACTCATACACTCACTCACTCATACACTCACTCACTCACACACTCACTCACTCACTCACACACTCACTCACTCATACACTCACTCATACACTCACTCACTCATACACTCACTCACTCATACACTCACTCACTCACACACTCATACACTCACTCACTCACACACTCACTCACTCATACACTCACTCACACACTCACTCACTCACTCATACACTCACTCACTCATACACTCACTCACTCATACACTCACTCACTCATACACTCACTCACTCATACACTCACTCATACACTCACTCACTCACACACTCACTCACTCATACACTCACTCACTCATACACTCACTCATACACTCACACACTCATACACTCACTCACTCACACACTCACTCACTCATACACTCACTCACACACTCACTCACTCACTCATACACTCACTCACTCATACACTCACTCACTCATACACTCACTCACTCATACACTCACTCACTCACACACTCACTCACTCATACACTCACTCACACACTCACTCACTCACTCATACACTCACTCACTCATACACTCACTCATACACTCACACACTCATACACTCACTCACTCACACACTCACTCACTCATACACTCACTCACACACTCACTCACTCACTCATACACTCACTCACTCATACACTCACTCACTCATACACTCACTCACTCATACACTCACTCACTCATACACTCACTCATACACTCACTCACTCACACACTCACTCACTCATACACTCACTCACACACTCACTCACTCATACACTCACTCATACACTCACTCACTCATACACTCACTCACTCATACACTCACTCAATCATACACTCACTCATACACTCATACACTCACTCATACACTCACTAATACACTCACTCATACACTCACTCATACACTCACTCACTACTCACACACTCACTCACTCATACACTCACTCACTCATACACTCACTCATACACTCATACACTCACTCATACACTCATACACTCACTCATTCACTCACTCATACACTCACTCACTCACTCATACACTCACTCATACACTCACTCATACACTCACTCACTCATACACTCACTCACTCATACACTCACTCACTCATACACTCACTCACTCACTCATACACTCACTCACACACACACTCATACACTCACTCACTCATACACTCACTCACTCACACTCATACACTCACTCATACACTCACTCATACACTCACTCATACACTCACTCACTCACCCACTCACTCACGCACCCACTCACTCACTCACCCACTCACCCACTCACTCACTCACCCACTCACTCACCCACTCACTCACCCACTCACTCACACACTCACTCACTCACCCACTCACTCACCCACTCACCCACCCACTCACTCACCCACTCACCTAGCCACTCACTCACTCACCCACCCACTCACTCACTCACCCACTCACTCACCCACTCACTCACCCACCCACTCACTCACTCACCCACCCACTCACTCACCCACCCACTCACCCACCCACTCACTCACTCACTCACCCACTCACCCACTCACCCACCCACTCACCCACCCACTCACCCACTCACTCACTCACCCACTCACTCACTCACCCACCCACTCACCCACTCACTCACTCACCCACCCACCCGCCCACTCACCCACCCACTCACCCACCCACCCACCCACTCACCCACCCACTCACTCACTCACCCACTCACTCACGCACTCACCCACTCACTCACTCACCCACTCACTCACCCACTTACTCACCCACCCACTCACCCACCCACCCACTCACCCACTCACTCACTCACCCACCCACTCACTCACTCACCCACCCACCCACTCACCCACCCACCCATCCACTCACCCACTCACTCACCCACTCACTCACCCACCCACCCACTCACTCACCCACCCACCCACCCACTCACTCACCCACCCACCCACTCACTCACCCACCCACTCACTCACTCACCCACTCACCCACCCACCCACTGACTCACCCACCCACCCACTCACCCACTCACTCACCCACTCACTCACTCACCCACTCACCCACTCACCCACTTACCAACTCACCCACCCACTCACTCACTCACCCACTCACTCACGCACTCACCCACTCACTCACTCACCCACTCACTCACCCACTTACTCACCCACCCACTCACCCACCCACTCACCCACTCACTCACTCACCCACCCACTCACTCACCCACCCACCCACTCACCCACCCACCCATCCACTCACCCACTCACTCACCCACTCACTCACCCACCCACCCACTCACTCACCCACCCACCCACCCACTCACTCACCCACCCACCCACTCACTCACCCACCCACTCACTCACTCACCCACTCACCCACCCACCCACTGACTCACCCACCCACCCACTCACCCACTCACTCACCCACTCACTCACTCACTCACCCACTCACCCACTCACCCACTTACCAACTCACTCACTCACCCACTCACTCACCCACCCACTCACCCACTCACCCACTCACTCACTCACCCACTCACCCACTCACTCACTCACCCACTCACCCACCCACTCACCCACTCACCCACCCACTCACTCACTCACCCGCCCACCCACTCACTTACTCACTCGCCCGCTCGCTCACCCACTCACTCACTCACCTACTCACTCACTCACCCACCCACTCACTCACCCACCCACTCACCCACCCACTCACTCACCCACTCACCCACCCACCCACCCACTCACCCACCCACTCACTCACTCACCCACTCACTCACGCACTCACCCACTCACTCACTCACCCACTCACTCACCCACTTACTCACCCACCCACTCACCCACTCACTCACTCACCCACCCACTCACTCACCCACCCACCCACTCACCCACCCACCCATCCACTCACCCACTCACTCACCCACTCACTCACCCACCCACCCACTCACTCACCCACCCACCCACCCACTCACTCACCCACACACCCACTCACTCACCCACCCACTCACTCACTCACCCACTCACCCACCCACCCACTGACTCACCCACCCACCCACTCACCCACTCACTCACCCACTCACTCACTCACCCACTCACCCACTCACCCACTTACCAACTCACTCACTCACCCACTCACTCACCCACCCACTCACCCACTCACCCACTCACTCACTCACCCACTCACCCACCCACTCACTCACCCACTCACCCACCCACTCACCCACTCACCCACCCACCCACTCACTCACCCGCCCACCCACTCACTTACTCACTCGCCCGCTCGCTCACCCACTCACTCACTCACCTACTCACTCACTCACCCACCCACTCACTCACCCACCCACTCACCCACCAACTCACTCACCCACTCACTCACCCACCCACTCACTCACCCACCCACTCACACACCCACTCACCCACCCACATTGTTGCCAGCTCGCTCGCCCGCTCTGAGCCACGCCCTGACACTGCCCTCACCACTGCACCACCGCTCCCCGCACAAACAATCAGCCACTGAATCACACAGATACAGACAAAGCTACCCCAGGTAGCCTCTAGTAGGCTGTAGGGTCAAGTGCTGTGACTCACAGACACAGACAAAGCTACCCCAGGTAGCCTCTAGCAGGGCTCTAGGGGCAAGTGCTGTCACACAGACACAGACAAAGCTCCCTCAGGTAGCCTCTAGCAGGGCTGTAGGGGCAAGTGCTGTTACACACAGACACAGACAAAGCTCCCCCAGGTAGCCTCTAGTAGGGCTGTAGGGGCAAATGCTGTGTTAGACACACACAGACAAAGCTCCCCCAGGTAGCCTCTAGCAGGGCTGTAGGGGCAAGTGCTGTCAGACAGACACAGACAAAGCTCCCCCAAGTAGCCTCTAACAGGCTGTAGGGGCAAGTGCTGTTATACACAGATGCAGACAAAGATCCCCCAGGTAGCCTCTAGCAGGGCTGTAGGGGCAAGTGCTGTTACACACAGACACAGACAAAGCTCCCCCAGGTAGCCTCTAGCAGGGCTGTAGGGGTAAGTGCTGTTACACAGAGACACAGACAAAGCTCCCCCAGGTAGCCTCTAGCAGGGCTGTAGGGGCAAGTGCTGTTACACACATATACAGACAAAGCTCCCCCAGGTAGCCTCTAGCAGGGATGTTGGGGCAAGTGCTGTGACTCACAGACACAGACAAAGCTCCCCCAGGTAGCCTCTATTAGGGCTGTAGGGGCAAGTGCTGTGACACACAGCTACAGACAAAGCTCCCCCAGGTAGCCTCTAGCAGGGTGTAGGGGTAAGTGCTGTGACACACAGACACAGACAAAGCTCCCCCAGGTAGCCTCTAGTAGGGATGTTGGGGCAAGTGAAGTCACACAGACACAGACAAAGATACCCCAGGTAGCCTCTATTAGGGCTGTAGGGGCAAGTGCTGTGACACACAGCTACAGACAAAGCTCCCCCAGGAGCCTCTAGCAGGGCTGTAGGGGCAAGTGCTGTTACACACAGACACAGATAAATATCCCCCAGGTAGCCTCTATTAGGGCTGTAGGGGTAAGTGCTGTGACACACAGCTACAGACAAAGCTCCGCCAGGTAGCCTCTATTAGGGCTGTAGGGGCAAGTGCTGTTACACACAGACACAGACAAAGCTCCCCCAGGTAGCCTCTAGCAGGGCTGTAGGGGCAAGTGCTGTGTTAGACACACACAGAAACAGCTCCCCCAGGTAGCCTCTAGTAGGGCTGTAGGGGCAAGTGCTGTTACACACAGACACAGACAAAGCTCCCCCAGGTAGCCTCTAGCAGGGCTGTAGGGGCAAGTGCTGTGTTAGACACACACAGAAACAGCTCCCCCAGGTAGCCTCTAGTAGGGCTGTAGGGGCAAGTGCTGTTACACACAGCTACAGACAAAGCTCCCCCAGGTAGCCTCTAGCAGGGTGTAGGGGCAAGTGCTGTCACACGGACACAGACAAAGCTCCCTCAGGTAGCCTCTATTAGGGCTGTAGGGGCAAGTGCTGCTACACACAGACACAGACAAATATCCCCCAGGTAGCCTCTATTAGGGCTGTAGGGGCAAGTGCTGTTACACACACAGACAAAGCTCCCCCAGGTAGCCTCTAGCAGGGCTGTAGGGGCAAGTGCTGTGTTAGCCACACAGACACAGCTCCCCCAGGTAGCCTCTAGCAGGGCTGTAGGGGCAAGTGCTGTGACACACAGCTACAGACAAAGCTCCCCCAGGTAGCCTCTAGTAGGGCTATAGGGGCAAGTGCTGTTACACACATATACAGACAAAGCTCCCCCAGGTAGCCTCTAGCAGGCTGTGGGGGCAAGTGCTGTGACTCACAGACACAGACAAAGCTCCCCCAGGTAGCCTCTAGTAGGGCTGTAGGGGCAAGTGCTGTTACACAAAGACACAGACAAAGCTCCCCCAGGTAGCCTCTATTAGGGATGTAGGGGCAAGTGCTGTTACACACCGCTACAGACAAAGCTCCCCCAGGTAGCCTCTAGCAGGGTGTAGGGGCAAGTGCTGTCACACGGACACAGACAAAGCTCCCACAGGTAGCCTCTATTAGGGCTGTAGGGGCAAGTGCTGCTACACACAGACACAGACAAATATCCCCCAGGTAGCCTCTATTAGGGCTGTAGGGGCAAGTGCTGTCACACGGACACAGACAAAGCTCCCACAGGTAGCCTCTAGCAGGGCTGTAGGGGCAAGTGCTGCTACACACAGACACAGACAAAGCTCCCCCAGGTAGCCTCTAGCAGGGCTGTAGGGGCAAGTGCTGTGACACACAGCTACAGACAAAGCTCCCCCAGGTAGCCTCTAGCAGGGCTGTAGGGGCAAGTGCTGTGTTAGACACACACAGAAACAGCTCCCCCAGGTAGCCTCTAGTAGGGCTGTAGGGGCAAGTGCTGTGACACACAGCTACAGACAAAGCTCCCCCAGGTAGCCTCTAGTAGGGCTGTAGGGGCAAGTGCTGTTACACACATATACAGACAAAGCTCCCCCAGGTAGCCTCTAGCAGGCTGTGGGGGCAAGTGCTGTGACTCACAGACACAGACAAAGCTCCCCCAGGTAGCCTCTAGTAGGGCTGTAGGGGCAAGTGCTGTTACACAAAGACACAGACAAAGCTCCCCCAGGTAGCCTCTATTAGGGCTGTAGGGGCAAGTGCTGTTACACACCGCTACAGACAAAGCTCCCCCAGGTAGCCTCTAGCAGGGCTGTAGGGGCAAGTGCTGTCAGACAGACACAGACAAAGCTCCCCCAGTGAGTGTATGAGTGAGTGGGTGAGTGAGTGAGTGTGTGAGTGAGTGGGTGTATGAGTGAGTGAGTGTATGAGTGAGTGAGTGGGTGAGTGAGTGGGTGAGTGAGTGTGTGTATGAGTGTGAGTGTATGAGTGAGTAAGTGTATGAGTGAGTGAATGTATGAGTGAGTGAGTGTATGAGTGAGTGAGTGTATGAGTGAGTGAGTGTATGAGTGAGTGTATGAGTGAGTGAGTGGTGTAGTGAGAGTGAAGTGAATGAGAGAGTGAATGAGTCACACCCTAAATCACATTCCTCTGGCTGAGTTCACTCGAGGGTTAGTGTGTGTGTGTTAGTGTGTGTGTTAGTGTGTTAGTGTGTGTGTGTTAGTGTGTGTGTGTTAGTGTGTGTGTTAGTGTGTGCGTGTGTTAGTGTGTGTTAGCGTGTGCGTGTGTTAATGTGTGTTAGTGTGTGTGTCCGTGTGTGTGTGTGTGTTAGTGTGTGTGTTAGTGTGTGTGTGTGTTATCATTGACGGCAATAATGTCCACATCGGATTGGGAACATGTAGACAATATGACTGCCTCTTCAGCTGCTACTATGTCGACCAAATGTAAGGAAAACCGGATTTCCAAATTTAACCTCCTCTTCAACAAAAGACCGGACCCACACACCAAAAAGTTAGACGTTAATAAAGTCGTAATTAATCGCAGTAACAGTTCTATTTCCGATGGTCTGAAATCCGTTTTAGCTAAAGGTCTAAACTTTGCAGTCACACCTAAACACATACCAGTTAATGATATAATTGCCCAAGTAGACGTTGCTCTCAGGGGCCTGGGTCACATCGCTGCAGACGTAGCAAGATCTGAAATCGCTGCAACCCTCAAAAATGCTAAGATGCCAGCTAGCAACCTCAGCAAAGATGAGCGTTTTGAATTATATAAATTAAAAAAGAGGAATGATATTGAGGAATGATATTGCTACTGTCATCATGGATAAAATAGAATACAACAACAAAATTAAAGAATTACTCGACGATGGTAGTTATACAAAAATAAAAAGAGATCCCACCAACAGCCTCGTCACACAAACCAACAAAATAATTTCTGATTCAACCGCATTAATTGATCAATCTAAACAGTTTTCGTTGAAACCTTCTGCTGCCAGGCCACCAAGATTATACGGCTTACCAAAAATACATAAAGTTGATACACCTCTTCGTCCCATAGTCTCTACTATCAGCTCCCCCACCTACAAACTAGCTCGTTTTTTGTCTGAAATCCTGCGTCCTTTCACTGGAAAGACCACCTCTGCGGTACAAAATTCTACTCACCTGGTATCAACAATCAAGGGTATTTCCCTGTCCCCAGACGACCTGCTTGTCAGTTTTGATGTAGTTTCCTTATTCACCAAGGTTCCTGTACCTGACACCATTGCAATCATTGAAGACTTGGTTCATCAAGGACTAAACACTGAGGTACCCCCCCTGGTGAGACACTGTTTAACCAATACATACTTCACTTGGAATGGAACTTTCTACAAACAAACTGAGGGCACCCCAATGGGCTCCCCCCTTTCTCCAGTTATAGCTAACATTTTCATGGAGAAATTTGAGACTGACGCCATCCAGACTGCCACTCTGCGCCCAACCTTATGGAAGAGGTACGTGGATGACACTTTTGTCATCTGGCCACATGGCCGGCCTGCTCTAGACCAATTCTTCGACCACATCAATTCCATACACCCAGCCATCAGATTTACCATGGAAGTCGAAATAGATGGCAAGATACCTTTTTTGGATGTCCTAATTAAAAAGAGACCTGATGGTTCAATGAGCCACTCTGTCTACAGGAAAGCTACCCATACGGATGCTTATCTGAAACCGGATTCCCACCACCATCCATCACAGAAGAATTATCTCATCAAGACTCTGTATCATAGAGCCCAATGCATATCCGACCAGGAACACATAAGCAGTGAACTCAAGCACGTACACCAAGCTCTTAGGGCTAATGGTTACTCCGACTATACAATCCGCAAAGCTATCACTCAAACCATGAAGAAGGGCCCTCTTGAGGAGCCTTTCAAAACCATCACTTTACCCTACATTGCTGGGATCACAAAAAAGATCTCCAAAATCTTGAATAAACACAAGATCCAGGTTCGTTTCAACACATTACATAAAATCCGTGATCTGGTTCCGTCTGTAAAAGATGTGATTCCGGACATACAATACCATTCTACAAACTAAGTTGCCTCTGTGGTAGTAGTTACATTGGAGAAACCAAACGCCATGTCTCGGACCGCATTCGTGAACATAAAGCAGACCTTAAACACGGTAGGACCAACACCTCGGCCGTAGCAGATCATTGTTCTAATTCAGTAGGCTCACATGCCATTGACTTTTCCAAGACGGAGGTTCTTTGTAAGCCATCTGGCTTCCATGAGAGATTCGTTCATGAGGCTATCCACATATACAAGCACAGAGACAATTTCAACCGAGAAGATGGATTCTATCTTAGCAATCATTGGAAAGATTTTATAAATCATTTCAGTTCTTAATTGATTGTTCACGCTTACAGTGGCTTTCAGATAGCATACATTATAAAAATTTTTGTCTCCCCCCTCCTCTTTTCAAAAAAATAGATGGACTAGTCCTGGGCAAACTGCCAAATCGCTGCGCGTGACGCTAACGTTTTTTTATAAATAAATAAATGTGCCGTTTAAAAATAAATTTATGCAAACCGACACACCTGATGATGACCGTTTGAGTTATGGTCGAAACGTCGTGAGAATTTTTTATTGTTTTATGTATATTTTGTTATTTTGTTGTTTCTCTTCAACGTGACTTTACCGAAAAAACTAAGAATATGAATTACTGCAGTCACGAAAGCTTTAAATCAAAATTTAGTGTGTGTGTGTTAGTGTGTGTGTTAGTGTGTGATAGTGTTTGTGTTGGTGTGTGTGGGTGAGTGGGTGGGTGATTGAGTGGGTGGGTGATTGAGTGGGTGAGTGAGTGGGTGAGTTAGTGGGTGAGTGAGTGAGTGGGTGAGCGAGTGAGTGGGTGAGTTGGTGAGTGAGTGGGTGGGTGAGTTGGTGAGTGAGTGAGTGGGTGAGTTGGTGAGTGAGTGGGTTGGTGACTGAGTGAGTGGGTGGGTGAGTTGGTGAGTGGGTGGTTGGGTGAGTGGGTTGGTGACTGAGTGAGTGGGTGGGTGAGTTGGTGAGTGGGTGGGTGAGTGAGTGGGTGAGTGAGTGGGTGAGTGAGTGAGTGGGTGAGTGAGTGGGTGAGTGAGTGAGTGGGTGAGTGAGTGGGTGAGTGAGTGAGTGAGTGGATGATTTGTAGCATCACCATCTCTGAAACCGGATCGCCAAGTTTGCTTTGTCCTGTTCACTGCGCGAACCTGTTCGTGCAGAGTGTGACAGTGTCACTGTGTGTTAGTGTGTGTGTGTGTGTTAGTGTCCCAAGCGAAATGCTGAGGGAGGGTGGCGTTTGTGCACAGACTGCCCTATATTACATCATAACAACAGTCTGGACCACTGGACGGGTTCCGCAGGATTGGAAGGATGCCCTGGTGGTCCCCCTTTTTAAGAAGGGGGACCGCACAGACTGTAACAACTACAGGGGCATCTCATTCCTCAGTGTGCCGGGAAAGGTCCTGGCAAGGATTATTCAGCATCGCCTTGCCAGGCACGTTGAGGAGAGGCTTGCGGAGCCCCAATGCGGTTTCAGGAAAGGGCGGTCCTGCACAGATGCCATATTTTCTGTCCGTCTGCTACAGCAGAGGTGTAGGGAATTCGAACAAGACCTACATCTCTACTTTATTGACCTGGTCAAGGCCTATGATACCATCAGTAGGCCTGGGCTCTGGGTCGTTCTTCGTGCTTTTGGAGTACCTGACCCTCTGCTCACGATCATTAAGGACCTTCATGATGGTGAGCGGGCCCGGGTAAAACTACGTGGCCGGGAGTCAGAGCCATTCCCTGTACACCTTGGGGTGCGACAGGGATGTCCTCTGGCTCCCACATTATTTAACATCTATTTTGACCACGTAGTTCGTGAAGCCTTCAATAGCTGTACCGGGGGAATCTCCATATGGTACAGATATAATGGGAGGCTAATCGATGCCCGGGTGCGGTCAAGGGATGGCTCCCTATTGCTCAACCACGTTATGTATGCTGATGATTTGGTAATAGCTGCTCAGTCAGAGGAGGAGTTGGAGACGCTGCTGCTGAGACTGGAGCGTGCCACTAAGAGGTGGGGCCTTACCATCAGCCCCACCAAAACTAAGCACCTGCCTGGGTATTTTGTACCATCGGACACTCCACCCCCACAACTCCCAATCGGTGATGGGGCAGTTGTGGAGAGAGTGGAGAGTTTCCCATATCTGGGCAGTGTGCTTATGACTGGCTCCAGTTTAACAGCAGAGGTCTCACTCCGAATCAGTCGAGCGGCAATATCTTTTCATCGGTTGCGTAACGCTGTGTGGAAGCTACCTGGTCTGTCGCTCCGCACTAAGCTTCAGGTCTTCTCGGCCACGGTCATTCCCTCCCTTCTCTACGCTTGCGAAACGTGGACCCCCCTAATGGAACATCTTCGCCGGTTAGAAACATTTAGGCTGGCCTGCCTACGATCCATCCTGGGTTTAGCCAGACTGGATTGTGTGAGGAGCTCACAAATCCTTGAAAGATCTGGGCAGGGTCCCATCGGTGAGCTCCTCCGGCAGGCAAGGCTGCGATGGCTGGGTCATGTAGCCCGCATGCCCAGCCACCGCATGCCGAAACAGCTTTTGTTTGGCCGGATTGAGGGGGCTAAGCGGGCGCGGCATGGGCTAGAGAAGAGATGGAGTGATGTGGTACAGGAGGACGTGGAGCTGAGTGGACTTGCCCATGACTGGTACCAGCGGTGTCAAGATCGGCCTCTGTGGAGGAGGCTCGTGAAGGACGCTACTGGGCAGTTGGAAGCAGTCGCCCTCCAACAACAACGGAGGGCGGAGGAGCGACGCTCACAACAACGAGCGGAGCGCCGGGTGGCTAAAGCACAGCAGGTTGGCACAGTAGGGGGCACAGGTGGTGCATAAGCCAGTCATCTCAGTCAGTCGACCCGTGGCACCTGGGTCTGCCCAGTGACCTCCTGCCAGTGGGCGTTCGACACTTCACGTGGCCTCACGGTGCACATAGCCTGGCACAAGCGTCGTGGTGATGTCACCGCCATTTAGTGGCGAATGGCGGTTGTTGTTGTTGTGTGTTAATGTGTGTGTTAGTGTGTGTTAGTGTGTGTGTGTGTTAGTGTGTGTGTTAGTGTGTGTGTTAGTGTGTGTGTTAGTGTGTGTTCGTGTGTTAGTGTGTGTGTGTTAGTGTGTGTGTTAGTGTGTGTCTGTGTTATTGTATGTGTGTGTGTTAGTGTGTCTGTGTGTGTGTTAGTTTGTGTGTTAGTGTGTCTGTGTGTGTCTCTCTGTGTGTGTGTTTGCGTGTGCGTCTGTGCGTTTGTACACTTATTCACACATACACCCACTCACCCACTCACCCACCCACTCACTCACCCACCCACTCACCCACCCACCCACCTACTCACCCACTCACCCACCCACCCACCCACTCACCCACTCACCCACTCACCCACCCACTCACCCACTCACCCACCCACTCACTCACCCACTCACTCACCCACTCACTCACCCACTCACTCACCCACCCACTCACCCAGTTGTGTAACCCGCTTCTCTCACCACCAGCTCCTCACCACCAGCTCCTCACCACCACCAGCTCACCAGCACCGCCGTCAAGATGATGGTCTCTAACCTCATGAGTTACATGTGTCGTGATGAAGGGGACCTTGAGATGGAGGTGACAAATCCCTTACACCACTTACACACACACACACTACTTATAATACTATAACTGCTTACACCACTACTACTTATACTACTACTATAACTACTATCACTTACACACACACTACTATCACTACTATCACTTACACACACACTCTCACACACTACTTATAACACTATAACTACTACTATTACTACTACTTATACTACTATAACTACTATCACTTACACACACACTCTCACACACTACTTATAACACTATAACTACTTATACTACTACTATAACTACTATCACTTACACACACACTACTATCACTACTATCACTTACACACACACACTACTTATAATACTATAACTGCTTACACCACTACTACTTATACTACTACTATAACTACTATCACTTACACACACACTACTATCACTACTATCACTTACACACACACTCTCACACACTACTTATAACACTATAACTACTACTATTACTACTACTTATACTACTATAACTACTATCACTTACACACACACTCTCACACACTACTTATAACACTATAACTACTTGTACTACTATAACTACTATCACTTACACACACACTACTATCACTACTATCACTTACACACACACACACACTACTTATAATACTATAACTACTACTTATACTACTACTTATACTACTACTATCACTTACACACACACACTCACACTACTATCACTACTACAACTACTATCACTTACACACACACTCACACACTACTTATAATACTATAACTACTACTACTTATACTACTACTTATACTACTACTTATAATACTATAACTACTTATACCACTACTACTATAACAACTATCACTTACACACACACACACACTACTTATAATACTATAACTACTTATACTACTACTATAACTACAAAGACAAAGATCCCCCATATAGCCTTAACAGACTGTAGGGGCAAGTGCTGCTAGCGAGCACCTATGAAGGCCGGAACGGTACACGAGGGGGTGGGTGGCCAGCACCACGCCCAACCGCCTTTGTCTCCCTAGTGGCGATGTTTACACACCGCACCAGGTACTCATTTGAGGCTGAGTCGACCTAGGGGAGGCCCGGGACCGGTTCAGATAATCGTCACTGGTGTTGGCCGTGAGCGGGAATCGAACCTGGGTCGCCAGGTTCATAGCGCAGCGCGCTTACACACACACACTCACACTACTATCACTACTACTACTACAATGACTTACACACACACACTACTTATAACACTATAACTACTTATACTAATACGTATACTACTACCACTTACACACACACACTACTATCACTACTACTACTATCACCTACACACACTCACACACTACTTATAATACTATAACTACTTATACTACTATTTATACTACTACTATAACTACTATCACTTACACACACACTACTATCACTACTACTTATACTACTACTTATACTACTACTATCACTTACACACTCACACTACTTATAATACTATAACTACCACTTATACTACTACTTATACTACTATCACTTACACACACACACTACTTATAACACTATTACTACTACTTATACTACTACTTATACTACTACTATCACTTACACACACACTACTATCACTACTACTACTACAATCACTTACACACACACATTACTTATAACACTATAACTACTACTTATACTACTACTACTTATACTAGTACTATCACTTACACACACACTACTATCACTACTACTACTACAATCACTTACACACACATTACCTTTAACACTATAACTACTACTTATACTACTACTTATACTACTACTAAAACTACTATCACTTACTCACGCACACTACTTATAATATTATAACTACTACTTATACCACTACTACTATAACTACTATCACTTACACACACACTACTATCACTACAACTACTACAATCACTTACACACACACTACTTATAACACTATAACTACTACTTATACTACTACTTATACTACTACTACTATAACTACTATCACTTACACACACACACTACTACTACTATCACTTACACCACTTACACACACACAAACTACTTAGAATACTATAACTACTACTTATACTACTACTTATACTACTAATAATACTATAACTACTCATACCACTACTACTAAAACTACTATCACTTAAACACACACTACTATCACTACTACTACTACTACAATCACTTACACACACACACTACTTACAATACTATAACTACTACTTATACTACTAATTATACTACTACTTAAAATACTATAACTACTTATACGACTACTACTATAACTACTATCAATTACACACACACTACTATCACTACTACTACAATCACTTAGACACACACACATACTACTTATAACACTATAACTACTACTTATACTACTACTTATACTACTACTACTATAACTACTATCATTTACACACACACTATTATCACTACTACTTATACTATCACTTACACACACACACCACTTACACACACACACACACTACATATAATACTATAACTACCACTACTACTACTTATACTACTACTATAACTACTATCACTTACACACACACTACTATCACTACTACTTATACTACTACTATAATTACTATCACTTACACACACTACTATAACTACTACTACTATCACTTACACACACACTACTTATAATACTATAACTAGTTATACTACTACTACTATAAACACTATCACTTACACACACACTACGATCACTACTTATACTACTACTTATACTACTTACACACACTACGTATAATACTATAACTACTTATACCTTTACTTATACTACTACTTATAATATTACTACTAGTATCACCACTTACACACACTACTACTACTACTATCCCTACTACTATTACTACTACTATCACCACTTACACACACACACTACTTATAATACTACTTGTACTACTACTTGTACTACTACTACTTATACTACTACTTATACTACTATAACTTATATCACTACTATCACTTACACACACACTACTATAACTACTACTTATACTACTACCACTACTACTACTACCACTACTACTACTATAACTACTATCACTTACACACACACTACTATCACTACTATCACTACTACTTATACTACTACTATAACTACTACTATAACTACTATCACTACTTATTCTACTACTACTTATACTACTATCACTACTACTAATACTATAACTACTATCACTTACACACACACTACTATCACTACTACTTATACTACTATAACTAATACTATAACTACTATCACACACACACTACTATCACTACTATCACTACTACTTATACTACTACTACTATAACTACTACTTATACTACTACTTATACTACTATAACTACTACTACCACTACTACTATAACTACTTTCACCACTTACACACACTACTATTACTACTACTTATACTACTACCACTACTACTACTTATACTACTACTATAACTACCATCACTTACACACACACTACTATCACTACTACTTATACTACTACTTATACTACTACTTATACTACTACTACCACTACTTATACTACTATAACTACTATCACTTACCCACACTACTATAACTACTACTTATACTACTACTATATCTACTACTTATCCTACTACTTATACTACTATAACTATCACTACTACTACGACCACCACTTACACACTATTACTACTACTTATACTACTACCACTACTACTTATACTACTACTATAATTACCATCACTTACACACACACTACTATCACTACTACTATAACTACTATCACTTACACACACACTACTATCACTACTACTTATACTACTACTATCACTTACACACACACTACTATAACCACTATCACTTACACACACTACTATAACCACTATTACTTACACACACACTACTATAACTACTATCACTTACACACACTACTATAACTACTACTTATACTACTACTTATACTACTATCACTACTATCACTACTACTACCACTACTACTATAACTACTATCACTTACACACACACTACTATAACTACAACAACAACCGCCATTCGCCACTAAGTGGTGGTGACGTCACCACGACGCTTGTGCCAGGCCATGTGCACCTTGAGGCCACGTGAAGTGTCGAACGCCCGCTGGCAGGAGGTCAATGGGCAGACCCAGCAGGTGCCACGGGTAGCCTGACTGAGATGACTGAGATGACTGGCTGGTACACCACCTGTGCCCCCTACTGTGCCAACCTGCTGTGCTTTAGCCACCCGGCACTCCGCTCGTTGTTGTGAGCATCGCTCCTCCGCCCTCCGTTGTTGTTGGAGGGCGACTGCCTCCAACTGCCCAATAGCGTCCTTCACGAGCCTCCTCCACAGAGGCCGATCTTGACACCGCTGGTACCAGTCATCGGCAAGTCCACTCAGCTCCACGTCCTCCTGTACCACATCACTCCATCTCTTCTCCAGCCCGTGCCGCGCCCGTTTAGCTCCCTCGATCCGGCCGAACAAAAGCTGTTTCGGCATGCAGTGGCTGGGCATGCGGGCTACATGACCCAGCCAACGCAGCCTTGCCTGCCGGAGGAGCTCACCGATGGGACCTTGCCCAGGATTTTTGAGCTCCTCACACAATCCAGCCTGGTTAAACCCAGGATGGATCGTAGGCAGGCCAGCCTAAATGTTTCCAACCGGCGAAGATGCTCCATTTAAGGGGGTCCACTTTTCGCAAGCGTAGAGAAGGGAGGGAATGACCGTGGCTGAGAAGACCTGAAGCTTAGTGCGGAGTGACAGACCAGGTAGCTTCCACACAGAAGCGTTACGCAACCGATGAAAAGATATTGCCGCTCGACTGATTCGGAGTGAGACCTCTGCTGTTAAACTGGAGCCGGTCATAAGCACACTGCCAGGTATGGGAAACTCTCCACTCTCTCCACAACTGCCCCATCACCGATTTGGAGTTGTGGGGTTGGAGTGTCCGATGGTACAAAATGTCCAGGCAGGTGCTTAGTTTTGGTGGGGCTGATGGTAAGGCCCCATATCTCTTAGTGGCACGCTCCAGTCTCAGCAACAGCGTCCCCAACTCCTCCTCTGAATGAGCAGCTATTACCAAATCATCAGCATACATAACGTGGTTGAGCAATAGGGAGCCATCCCTTGACCGCACCCGGGGATCGATCAGCCTCCCATTATATCTGTACCAAATGGAGATTCCCCCGGTACAGCTATTGAAGGCTTCACGAACTACGTGGTCAAAATAGATGTTAAATAATGTGGGAGCCAGAGGACATCCCTGTCGCACCCCAAGGTGTACAGGGAATGGCTCTGACTCCCAGCCACGTAGTTTTACCCAGGCCCGCTCACCATCATGAAGGTCCTTAATGATCGTGAGCAGATGGTCAGGGACTCCAAAAGCACGAAGAACAACCCAGAGCCCAGGCCTACTGATGGTATCATAGGCCTTGACCAGGTCAATAAAGCAGAGATGTAGGTCTTATTGGAATTCCCTACACCTCTGCTGTAGCAGACGGACAGAAAATATGGCATCTGTGCAGGACCGCCCTTTCCTGAAACCGCATTGGGGCTCCGCAAGCCTCTCCTCAGCGTGCCTGGCGAGGCAATGTTGAATAATCTTTGCCAGGACCTTTCCCGGCACACTGAGGAGTGAGATGCCCCTGTAGTTGTTACAGTCCGTGCGGTCCCCGTTCTTAAAGAGGGGGATCACCAGGGCATCCTTCCAATCCTGCGGAACCCGTCCAGTGATCCAGACTGTTGTTATGATGTCATATAGGGCAGTCTGTGCACAAACGCCACCCTCCCTCAACATTTCGCTTGGGAGATCATCTTTGCCCGCTGCCTTTCCTGGTCTCAGACTCCGGATCGCCTTCAGTACTTCCTCAACAGATGGCACCTCAGCCAGCTACTCACAGGGGGTGACTTCTTCCAATATTTGAGGCACCGCAGCCTTAGCAGGGTCATCCTTACTTTGTGCCACGATGTTTTCCTGGTTGAGGGATTTTCCCTCCCCCAGGACCTCACAGAAATGCTCAGCAAATCTGCAAATCTGTTCCTGGGGGTCGGAAATTGGATCACCGTTTTTTCCCCTAATGATGGTAATAGGTGTGGTGCTGCAGGTTACTTTTTTGATGGAGTTAAATAGAGATTTGTGATCGCGGGCCACTGAGGCAGACTCCATCTCCTCAGCAACCCGCGACCACCACCCATCCTTGCAGCGCCTCACAGCTCTCCGAACCTCCGAGCGAATGCTGCGGTAAGCCGCCTCATTCTCTGACGTGGGATTCTGTAGCCGATGACAGTGGACCTGTCGCTTTTTCTCAACCATCCTGAGCACCTACTCTGTCAGCCAGGGTCTCTGGGGAGGTCTGGACCTTGTACCCAAAGCAGCCATTGCAGCTGCATGAGTCACAGTCCTAAACCTCGCCCATTTACCCTCGACATCAGGAGGAGTCGGGGACGATGCCAATCCCAGCCGCAAGCGATGATGAAATTCTCGCTTGCAACTTTCATCAGATAACTGAGACCAGGCCACTTTAGGTTGGAATGGGGTCCTGGGTGTACACCCACCACCAGAGTGGAAGAATGGCAGGCAGATCTTACAGATGACTAGTCGATGGTCAGAGGGCAGATCAGCTCCACTGTAAGTCCTGGTGTCAAGGACATGGGCTCGCATCCGCTGGTCCGTCACTATGTAGTCCAGCAGATGTCCTTGCTTGGACCTGGCATGCATCCATGATGTTGTGTGGATGCGCCGATGCCGGAACAGCGTGTTTGTAATTACAAGCCCATGGGCTGCACAAAAATCTAGCAGCCTCCTACCGTTGTTATTGAGCTGATCTGGCCCATGCCCTCAAATCACTCCAGACCAGGTGCCAGCATCATGACCAACTCGGGCATTGAAGTCACCCAACAAGATGACTTTATCCTGAGGGGCCACTTTAGCCAGCACCTGTGACAGGAGGTCATAGAAGGCGTCTGACTCATCGGCTTTGCCTGCATCCCTCCACGGATGTTCATCTTCGGTGGGGGAATAAGTAACCACGACCACCACTCCTCACTTCCGGTTAATGCGAAGGCGAGCCCAAAGTAGCTTACAGCTTCCCACACCTCACCGCCACGCTCCCACGCCCCCTTCATTCTTTTGTTCAAAAGAAGAGCCACACCTTGTTGTTTGGCAGTCTGTTGCCCCGAGTAGGGGACTGTCCACCCCTCATGGTGGCAGGACCCAGAGCCGGTCCACCGGACCTCCTGAATGCCACAGAGATCCAGGCGGTACCGGTCCAGCTCCCGACAGAGGAGTGGCAGCCTCTCCTCCGCAGTGAGCGTTTGAACATTCCACGTGGCCACACGTAGTGGCTTTTCGTTGTTTCTGGAGGAGCCCCGAGGGTAGAGAATCAATCTCCTGGCTCCGCCAATTGGGGTTTGGCCAGGATACGTCATAGACGCCTGTCCCCCCGGGGCCTCCGGCAACAGCTTATTAGTTACATATTTCAGTCGTGGTTTAGTGGTACATTTTTGAAGGTGGAGGGGTTACCAGCCCCTCGCACCCGTCCAGAGCCCCCGTTTAGCCCCTGTGGTGGTCACAGACGCCATGAGGGGAGGAGCCAATCGGAATTGGCCCTCGCCCCACAGCACTGTCCACGACAGAGTTGCCCGTCCGGCACCGCGAGGAGGTAGGGGGTTAAATTTTGATTTAAAGCTTTCGTGACTGCAGTAATTCATATTCTTAGTTTTTTCGGTAAAGTCACGTTGAAGAGAAACAACAAAATAACAAAATATATATAAAACAATAAAAAAAATTCTCACGACGTTTCGACCATAACTCAAACGGTCATCATCACCTGATGATGACCGTTTGAGTTATGGTCGAAACGTCGTGAGAATTTTTTATTGTTTTATATATATATTTTGTTATTTTGTTGTTTCTCTTCAACGTGACTTTACCGAAAAAACTAAGAATATAATAGGTAGGGGGTTGTTTTGCCACACACACAGACACACAGACACACACACACCCAGACACACACACACAGACACACACACACACAGACACACACACACAGACACACACACACACAGACACACACACACACACAGACACACACACAGACACACACACACAGACACACACAGAGACACACACACAGCGCTAACCATTACACTGTAATGCGTTAAGCTTCCACGTGCGGGGGTCACGTGACAGATGTGACGTCACAGTTCACTTGCCATGCAACAACATCTCTGCATTATTGAGCTCCCCCCACCGCCCCCCCCTAAATTTATTATTTATTTTTTATAATGTTTGCATGGTGTACAGTCTGGAAAGTACCCACATGACAAATTTCCAGTTTGTTGCATGTCGGGAAGTAGGCGAAACATTTCGAACAGACACACACAATCACAACGTTGCCTTTTATATATATGGAGATAACTACTAAGTACTATAACTAGTGTAACTACTGTAACTAGTGTTTATTAGTTAGACTACACCTACTACTACTACTACACCTACTACTACTACACCTACTACTACTACTACTACACCTACTACTACACCTACTACTACTACACCTACTACTACACCTACTACTACTACACCTACTACTACTACACCTACTACTACTACACCTACTACTACTACACTACTACTACTACACCTACTACTACTACACTACTACTACACCTACTACTACACCTACTACTACTACACTACTACACCTACTACTACTACACCTACTACTACTACACCTACTACTCCACCTGCTACTACACCTACTACTACTACACCTACTACTACTACACCTACTACTACTACACCTACTACTACTACACCTACTACACCTACTACTACTACACCTACTACTACTACACCTACTACTACTACACCTACTACTACTACTACACCTACTACTACACTTGCTACTACTACTACACCTACTACTACTACTACACCTACTACTACTACTACACCTACTACTACACCTACTACTACTACACCTACTGCTACTACACCTACTACACTACTACTACTACACCTACTACTACTACACCTACTACTACTACACCTACTACACTACTACTACACCTACTACACCTACTACTACACCTACTACTACTACTACACCTACTACTACTACTACACCTACTACACCTACTACTACTACACCCACTACTACTACACCTACTACTACTACACCTACTACTACTACACCTACTACTACCACACCTACTACTACTACACCTACTACACTACTACGACACCTACTACTACTACACCTACTACTACTACACCTACTACAACTACACCTACTACTACTACACCTACTACTACTACACCTACTACTACTACTACACCTACTACTACTACACCTACTACTACTACACCTACTACTACTACACCTACTACTACTACACCTACTACTACCACACCTACTACTACTACACCTACTACACTACTACGACACCTACTACTACTACACCTACTACTACTACACCTACTACAACTACACCTACTACTACTACACCTACTACTACTACACCTACTACTACTACACCTACTACTACTACACCTACTACTACTACACCTACTACTACTACACCTACTACTACTACACCTACTACTACTACTACACCTACTACTACTACACCTACTACTACTACTACACCTACTACTACTACACCTACTACTACTACACCTACCACTACTACACCTACTACTACTACACCTACTACACTACTACTACACCTACTACTACTACACCGACTACTACTACACCTACTACTACCACACCTACTACTACTACACCTACTACACTACTACGACACCTACTACTACTACACCTACTACTACTACACCTACTACAACTACACCTACTACTACTACTACACCTACTACTACTACACCTACTACTACTACTACACCTACTACTACTACACCTACTACTACTACACCTACTACTACCACACCTACTACTACTACACCTACTACACTACTACGACACCTACTACTACTACACCTACTACTACTACACCTACTACAACTACACCTACTACTACTACACCTACTACAACTACACCTACTACTACTACACCTACTACTACTACACCTACTACTACTACTACACCTACTACTACTACACCTACTACTACTACACCTACTACTACTACACCTACTACAACTACACCTACTACTACTACACCTACTACTACTACACCTACTACTACTACTACACCTACTACTACACCTACTACTACTACACCTACTGCTACTACACCTACTACACTACTACTACTACACCTACTACTACTACACCTACTACTACTACACCTACTACACTACTACTACACCTACTACACCTACTACTACACCTACTACTACTACTACACCTACTACTACTACTACACCTACTACACCTACTACTACTACACCCACTACTACTACACCTACTACTACTACACCTACTACTACTACACCTACTACTACCACACCTACTACTACTACACCTACTACACTACTACGACACCTACTACTACTACACCTACTACTACTACACCTACTACAACTACACCTACTACTACTACACCTACTACTACTACACCTACTACTACTACTACACCTACTACTACTACACCTACTACTACTACACCTACTACTACTACACCTACTACTACTACACCTACTACTACTACACCTACTACTACTACTACACCTACTACTACTACACCTACTACTACTACTACACCTACTACTACTACACCTACTACTACTACACCTACTACTACACCTACTACACTACTACTACACCTACTACTACTACACCTACTACTACTACACCACTACTACTACACCTACTACTACTACACCTACTACTACTACTACACCTACTACTACTACACTACTACTACACCTACTACTACTACACCTACTACTACTACACCTACTACTACTACACCTACTACTACTACACCTACTACTACTACTACACCTACTACTACTACACCTACTACTACTACACCTACTACACTACTACTACACCTACTACTACTACACCTACTACTACTACACCTACTACTACTACACCTACTACTACTACTACACCTACTACTACACCTACTACTACACTACTACTACACTACTACTACACCTACTACTACACCTACTACTACACCTACTACTACTACACCTACTACTACTACACCTACTACTACTACACCTACTACTACTACACCTACTACACTACTACTACACCTACTACTACTACACCTACTACTACTACACCTACTACTACTACACCTACTACTACTACACCTACTACTACTACTACTACTACACCTACTACTACTACACTACTACTACACCTACTACTACTACACCTACTACTACTACACCTACCACTACTACACCTACTACTACTACACCTACTACACTACTACTACACCTACTACTACTACACCTACTACTACTACACCTACTACTACTACACCTACTACTACTACACCTACTACTACTACTACACCTACTACTACTACACTACTACTACACCTACTACTACTACACCTACTACTACTACACCTACTACTACTACTACACCTACTACTACTACACCTACTACTACATCTACTACTACTACACCTACTACTACTACTACACCTACTACTACATCTACTACTACTACACCTACTACTACTACTACACCTACTACTACACCTACTACTACTACTACACCTACTACTACTACACCTACTACTACATCTACTACTACTACACCTACTACTACTACTACACCTACTACATCTACTACTACTACTACACCTACTACTACTACACCTACTACTACTACACCTACTACTACTACTACACCTACTACTACACCTACTACTACTACACCTACTACACTACTACTACACCTACTACTACACCTACTACTACTACACCTACTACTACTACTACACCTACTACACCTACTACTACTACACCTACTACTACTACACCTACTACTACTACACCTACTACTACTACACCTACTACTACTACACCTACTACTACTACACCTACTACTACTACACCTACTACTACTACTACACCTACTACTACTACACCTACTACTACTACTACACCTACTACTACTACACTACTACTACACCTACCACTACTACACCTACTACTACTACACCTACTACACTACTACTACACCTACTACTACTACACCTACTACTACTACACCTACTACTACTACTGCACCTACTACTACTACACCTACTATTACTACACCTACTACTACTACACCTACTACTACTACACCTACTACTACTACTACTACACCTACTACTACTACACCTACTACTACACCTACTACTACTACACCTACTACACTACTACACCTACTACACTACTACTACACCTACTACACTACTACTACTACACCTACTACACTACTACTACACCTACTACACTACTACTACACCTACTATACTACTACTGCACCTACTACACTACTACTACACCTACTACTACACCTACTACTACACCTACTACTACTACACCTACTACTACTACACCTACTACTACACCTACTACTACTACACCTACTACTACTACTACTTCACCTACTACTACACCTACTACTACTACACCTACTACTACTACACCTACTACACTACTACTACACCTACACGTACTACACCTACTACTACTACACCTACTACTACACCTACTACTACTACACCTACTACTACACCTACTACTACTACACCTACTACTACTACACCTACTACTACTACACCTACTACTACTACACCTACTACTACTACACCTACTACTACACCTACTACTACTACACCTACTACTACACCTACTACTACTGCACCTACTACTACTACACTACTACACCTACTACACTACTACTACACCTACTACTACTACTACACCTACTACTACTACACCTACTACTACTACACCTACTACTACTACTACACCTACTACTACTACTACACCTACTACACTACTACTACACCTACTACTACACCTACTACTACTACACCTACTACTACACCTACTACACTACTACTACACCTACTATAAAACTACTGCACCTACTACACTACTACTGCTACTACTACACCTACTACACTACTACTACACCTATTACTACTACACCTACTACACTACTACTACACCTACTACTACACCTACTACACTACTACTACACCTACTATTACACCTACTACTACTACTACACCTACTACACTACTACTACACCTATTACTACTACACCTACTACACTACTACTACACCTATTACTACTACACCTACTACACTACTACTACACCTACTACTACACCTACTACTACTACACCTACTACTACTACTACACCTACTACTACTACTACACCTACTACACTACTACTACACCTACTACTACACCTACTACACTACTACTACACCTACTACTACTACACCTACTACTACTACACCTACTACTACACCTACTACACTACTACTACACCTACAACTCCCCTTGACCCCCCTTGACCCCCACCTGACCCCCACTTGACCCCCACTTGACCCCCACTTGACCCCCCTGACCCCCCTTGACCCCCACCTGACCCCCGATATCCGCCACAGCTTCCCGTTGGCTTCCGCGGGATTCTCTTCCGTGATGACGGATTCCAGGCAGACCGAGAGGCTGAAGCCATCCAAGCGGCCATCAAAACCAAGGGTGAGGGGGAGGGGCTGGGGGGGTGCTGTGGGGGGAGGAGACACGGGGGGAGTGTGGGTAGTGTGTGTGTGTAGTGTGTGTGTAGTGTGTGTGGTGTGTGTGTGTAGTGTGTGTGTAGTGTGTGTAGTGTGTGTGTAGTGTGTGTGTGTAGTGTGTGTGTACTTTGTGTGTGTGTACTGTGTGTGTCGTGTGTGTGTGTAGTGTGTGTAGTGTGTGTGTAGTGTGTGTGTGTGTGTCGTGTGTGTGTGTAGTGTGTGTGTGTACTGTGTGTGTGTAGTGTGTGTAGTGTGTGTGTAGTGTGTGTACTGTGTGTAGTGTGTGTAGTCTGTGTGTGTGTGTAGTGTGTGTGTAGTGTAGTGTGTGTGTGTAGTGTGTGTGTAGTGTGTGTGTAGTGTGTGTGTACTGTGTGTGTAGTGTGTGTGTGTACTGTGTGTAGTGTGTGTGTGTAGTGTGTGTAGTGTGTGTGTGTAGTGTGTGTGTGTAGTGTGTGTGTGTGTCGTGTGTGTGTGTAGTGTGTGTGTGTACTGTGTGTGTGTAGTGTGTGTATAGTGTGTGTGTGTAGTGTGTGTGTGTGGTGTGTGTAGTGTGTGTAGTGTGTGTGTATGTGTGTGTGTGTGTGTAGTGTGTGTGTGTAGTGTGTGTGTGTAGTGTGTGTGTGTAGTGTGTGTAGTGTGTGTGTGTAGTGTGTGTGTAATGTGTGTGTGTAGTGTGTGTGTGTAGTGTGTATGTAGTGTGTGTGTAGTGTGTGTGTAGTGTGTGTTTGTGTAGTGTGTGTACTGTGTGTGTAGTGTGTGTTTGTGTAGTGTGTGTACTGTGTGTAGTGTGTAGTGTAGTGTGTGTGTACTGTGTGTGTGTACTGTGTGTGTGTAGTGTGTGTGTGTAGTGTGTGTAGTGTGTGTGTGTAGTGTGTGTGTGTACTGTGTGTGTGTACTGTGTGTTTACTGTGTGTACTGTGTAGGAGTGGACGAGGCGAAGATTATTGACGTTCTCACCAAGTGTATACTAAGTGTACTGTGTGTGTACTGTGTGTGTGTACTGTGTGTATACTAAGTGTACTGTGTGTACTGTGTGTATTGTGTTAACTAGGTGTGGACGAGGCGAAGATTATTGTTGTTCTCACCAAGTGTGTACTGTGTGTGTGTACTGTGTGTGTGTGTACTGTGTGTGTACTGTGTGTGTGTGTACTGTGTGTGTATAATAAGTGTACTATGTGTACTGTATGTGTGTGTACTGTGTGTGTACTGTGTGTGTGTCCTGTGTGTATACTAAGTGTACTGTGTGTACTGTGTTTACTAGGTGTGGACGAGGCAAAGATTATTGACGTTCTCACCAAGTGTGTAATGTGTGTGTACTGTGTGTACTGTGTGTGTGTACTGTGTGTATATTCTAAGTGTACTGTGTGTACTGTGTGTGTACTGTGTGTACTGCATGTGTGTACTTTGTGTGTACTGCATGTGTGTACTTTGTGTGTGTATAATAAGTGTACTGTGTGTGTACTGTGTGTGTGTACTGTGTATACCAAGTGTACTGTGTGTGTGTACTGTATGTAGGTGTGGACGAGGCGAAGATTATTGACGTTCTCACCAAGTGTGTAATATGTGTGTGTACTGTGTGTATATACTAAGTGTATATACTGTGTGTGTACTGTGTGTGTACTGTGTGTACTGTGTATATACTAAGTGTATATACTGTGTGTGTACTGTGTGTGTGTACTGTGTGTGTGTACTGTGTGTACTGTGTGTGTACTGTGTGTGTGTACTGTGTGTACTGTGTGTATATACTAAGTGTATATACTGTGTGTGTACTGTGTGTGTGTACTGTGTGTGTGTACTTTGTGTGTACTGTGTGTATATACTAAGTGTATATACTGTGTGTGTGTACTGTGTGTGTGTACTGTGTGTACTGTGTGTAGGTGTGGACGAGGCGAAGATTATTGACGTTCTCACCAAGTGTGTACTGTGTGTGTACTGTGTGTGTGTAATATGTGTACTGTGTGTGTACTGTGTGTGTGTACTGTGTGTGTACTGTGTGTACTGTGTATATACTAAGTGTATATACTGTGTGTGTACTGTGTGTGTGTACTGTGTGTGTGTACTGTGTGTACTGTGTGTGTGTGTACTGTGTGTGTACTGTGTGTGTGTACTGTGTGTGTACTGTGTGTACTGTGTATATACTAAGTGTATATACTGTGTGTGTACTGTGTGTGTGTACTGTGTGTGTGTACTGTGTGTACTGTGTGTGTGTACTGTGTGTATACTAAGTGTACTGTGTATATACTAAGTGTACTGTGTGTACTGTGTATATACAAAGTGTACTGTGTGTGTACTGTGTGTGTGTACTGTGTGTGTACTGTGTGTACTGTGTATATACTAAGTGTATATACTGTGTGTGTACTGTGTGTGTGTACTGTGTGTGTGTACTGTGTGTACTGTGTGTGTGTACTGTGTGTATACTAAGTGTACTCTGTGTATATACTAAGTGTACTGTGTGTACTGTGTATATACTAAGTGTACTGTGTGTGTACTGTGTGTGTGTACTGTGTGTGTGTACTGTGTGTACTGTGTGTGTGTACTGTGTGTATAGTAAGTGTACTGTGTGTATATACTAAGTGTACCGGGTGTACTGTGTATATACTAAGTGTACTGTGTGTGTGTACTGTGTGTGTGTACTGTGTGTACTGTGTGTATATACTAAGTGTGTTTACTGTGTGTGTGTACTGTTTGTACTGTGTGTGTGTACTGTGTGTGTGTACTGTGTGTGTGTACTGTGTGTATACTAAGTGTACTGTGTGTATATACTAAGTGTACTGTGTGTACTGTGTATATACTAAGTGTACTGTGTGTACTGTGTGTGTGTACTGTGTGTGTGTACTGTGTGTGTGTACTGTGTGTATACTAAGTGTACTGTGTGTATATACTAAGTGTACTGTGTGTACTGTGTATATACTAAGTGTACTTTTGTGTGTGTACTGTGTGTGTACTGTGTGTGCTGTGTGTATACTGTGTGTGTGTACTGTGTGTGTATACTGTGTGTGTGTACTGTGTATATACTAAGTATATATACTAAGTGTGCTGTGTGTGTACTGTGTGTAGGTGTGTGTACTGTGTGTGTACTGTGTGTGTACTGTGTGTACTGTGTGTAGGTGTGGACGAGGCGAAGATAATTGACGTTCTAACCAAGTGTGTACTGTGTGTGTACTGTGTGTGTGTGTACTGTGTGTGTGTACTGTGTGTACTGTGTGTGTGTGTACTGTGTGTACTGTGTGTACTGTGTGTGTGTACTGTGTGTGTGTACTGTGTGTACTGTGTGTGTGTACTGTGTGTATACTAAGTGTACTGTGTGCATATACTAAGTGTACTGTGTGTACTGTGTGTATATACTAAGTGTACTTTGTGTGTGTACTGTGTGTACTGTGTGTACTGTGTGTGTGTGTACTGTGTGTGTGTACTGTGTGTGTACTGTGTGTACTGTGTGTACTGTGTGTGTGTACTGTGTGTATACTAAGTGTACTGTGTGCATATACTAAGTGTACTGTGTGTACTGTGTGTATATACTAAGTGTATTTTGTGTGTGTACTGTGTGTACTGTGTATATACTAAGTGCACTGTATGTACTGTGTGTGTACTGTGTGTGTGTACTGTGTGTGTGTACTGTGTGTGTGTATACTAAGTGTACTGTGTGTGTATACCAAGTGTACTGTGTGTGTGTACTGTGTGTATACTAAGTGTACTGTGTGTACTGTGTGTGTACTGTGTGTGTACTGTGTTAACTAGGAGTGGACGAGGCGAAGATTATTGACGTTCTCACCAAGCGTGTACTGTGTGTGTGTACTGTGTGTACTGTGTGTGTACTGTGTGTATAATAAGTCTACTGTGTGTGTGTACTGTGTGTACTGTGTGTACTGTGTTAACTAGGTGTGTGTACTGTGTATATACTAAGTGTACTGTGTGTACTGTGTGTGTACTGTGTGTGTGTACTATGTAGGTGTGGACGAGGCGAAGATTATTGACGTTCTCACCAAGCGTGACAACGTCCAGCGGCGTCAGATCGCTACCGCTTACCAGATGGCCTACGGCAAGGTGCGGTTGACATGGTTACACCACACCGGTTGTCATGGTTACACCACTCCGGTTGCCATGGTTACACAACACCGGTTGTCATGGTTACACCACACCGGTTGTCGTGGTTACACCACACCGGTTGCCATGGTTACACCACACCGGTTTCCATGGTTACACCACACCGGTTGCCATGGTTACACCACACCGGTTGCCATGGTTACACAACACCGGTTGTCATGGTTACACAACACCGGTTGTCATGGTTACACTACACCGGTTGTCGTGGTTACACCACACCGGTTGCCGTGGTTACACCACACCGGTTGCCATGGTTACACCACACTGGTTGTCATGGTTACACCACGCCGGTGGCCATGGTTACACCACACCGGTTGCCATGGTTACACCACACCGGTTGTCATGGTTACATCGAGCTAGTTGTCATGGTTACACCACTACGGTTGTCATGGTTACACCACTACGGTTGTCATGGTTACACCACACCGGTTGTCATGGTTACACCACACCGGATGTCATGGTTACATCGAGCTAGTTGTCATGGTTACACCACACCGGTTGTCATGGTTACATCGAACTAGTTGTCATGGTTACACCACACTGGTTGTCATGGTTACACCACACCGGTTGTCATGGTTACACCACACCGGTTGCCATGGTTACACCACACCGGTTGCCATGGTTACACCACACCGGTTGCCATGGTTACACCACACCGGTTGTCATGGTTACACCACGCCGGTGGCCATGGTTAAACCACACCGGTTGTCATGGTTACACCACACCGGTTGTCATGGTTACACCACACCGGTTGTCATGGTTACACCACACCGGTTGTCATGGTTACATCGAGCTAGTTGTCATGGTTACACCACACCGGTTGTCATGGTTACATCGAGCTAGTTGTCATGTTTACACCACACCGGTTGTCATGGTTACACCACACCGG
>NW_022638432.1:0-5000 GCF_010993605.1 Petromyzon marinus
ACCCGCACGGCCGCCCGCTCGCCCGCCCCGCCCGTCCGCTCACTCGCCCATCCACCCACCCGCTCACCCACCCCGCTCACCCACCCGCTCGCCCACCCGCCCGCTCACCCACCCGCTCACCCACCCGCCCGCTCACCCGCCCATCCACCCACCCGCTCACCCGCCCGCTCGCCCACCCACCCATCCACCCACCCATCCACCCACCCATCCACCCACCCATCCACCCACCCATCCACCCACCCACCCATCCACCCACCCACCCATCCACCCACCCACCCATCCACCCACCCACCCATCCACCCACCCACCCATCCACCCACCCACCCATCCACCCACCCACCCATCCACCCACCCACCCATCCACCCACCCACCCATCCACCCACCCACCCATCCACCCACCCACCCATCCACCCACCCACCCATCCACCCACCCACCCATCCACCCACCCACTCACCCACCCGCCCGCCTTTCAAGCATCAGGTGCAGTCGACGGTGGTTATTGCTGTGCGCGCACACAGATCCATCACTCAATTAGCCGCGTTTGGGCGCACCTGACGGGGGGCGGTGAGGCGTGCGGAATGGGGCGGGGGGGGCTGAGCGCGGGTAAGCGAGCTCGTTAGGTCGGCCGGCGTCGTGAATCCGCGTGCGTCGCAACTTGTTCATCCCCTCGTTACTCATCGTCGCACTGTCGTCCGCTCCGCAGCCTCTCATCGACTGTCACCCACCCGCTCACCCACCCGCTCACCCACCCGCTCACTAACCTATCCACTCGCTCACCCAACCACTCGTTCACCCACTCACCCACTTGCGCTCTCACCCACCCACTCACCCACTCACTCACTAACCTACCCACTCGCTCACCCATCCACCCAATCGCTCACCCACTCGCTCACCCAACCACTCGCTCACCCACTCACCCACTTGCGCTCTCACACACCCACTCACGCTCTCACCCACCCACTCACCCACCCGCTCGCCCGCCCACCCGCTCGCTCGCCCACTCACTTGCTCACTCGCTCGCCCACCCAATTGCTCGCTCACCCACCCACTGGCACGCCCACCCACTCGCTCACCCACCCACTCACTCGCTCATCCACCCACTTGCTCACTCACTCACCCACACGCCCACCCACTCCCCTACTCGCTCACTCACTTGCTAATTGATCCACTCACCTAGCCACGCGCTCTTTTACTCGCTGGCCCGCCTGCCTGCCCACCCACTCTCTCGCACGTCCACCCACTCGCTCACCCAACAACTCGCTCACCCACCCGCCCACTTACTCACCTACACACTCGCTCACCCAGCAATTCGCTCACCCACCCACCCACTCGCTCACCCACCCACTCGCTCACCCATCCACTCGCTCACTCACCCACCCACTCACGCCCTCACCCACCCGCTCGCTTACCCACTAACTCACTCGCTCACCCACTCACCCACTCGCTTACCCACCCACCCGCTCGCTTACCCACTCGCTCATCCACCCACTCGCTCACCCACCCACTCACTCGCTCAACCACCCACTCGCTCACCCACCCCTCGCTCACCCACTCACCCGCTCGCTCGCCCACCCAATCACTCGCTCACCCACCCACTCGTTTGCTCACCCACCCACTCGCTCACCCACCCACTCGCTACTCACCCACCCACTCGCATACCCAGTTGAACACGTAGGCTTTCGCGACCAATGTTAAGCATACTAAAAGGTTGTTTCGGATAAGATAGCGTACATGTGAATGTGTCGTTGAACCCGCCGCCACCTGCACAGCCAATCATTAAGGTTTGTCACGTAAACAAAACGTGCCAATTAGTTACTAGTTTGAGGAAGGCTTCTTCACAATTCCAGCAAATCGCCTGATGAAGCTGGCAGTGAAACGTGTACTCGTAATGTAAATGTCGTGGCTTTACTCGATCACCCAACCACCCACAAGCGCTCTCACCAGCTCAATCGCCCAACCACTCACTCGTTTTGTCACGCGCTCATCAACTCACCCATCCACTGGCTCACTCAGCTATCCATCCACCCACCCACTCGCTTGCTCGCTCGCTCACTCGCCCACTAACCCACTCGCTCACCCACACGCCCACCCACTCACCTACTCGCTCGCTCACTTGCTAATTGATTCACTCACCTAGCCACTCGCTCGCCCGCCTGCCTGCCCACCCACTCGCCCTCTCACTCACCCACTCACCCACTGGCCCTCTCACCCAGCCACTCACCCAGTGACCCTCTAACCCGCTCACTCTCAGAGCTCCACGTGACCTTTACCGAAGTAATTCGACAACATCAATAAACAAGCATTACTCACGCACAGAGCAATGCCCAACAGGCAAGCACAGAGACACATGGACACGCATAGAGACCCATAGGTACGCACAGAGACACATAGGCACGCACAGACCCATAGGCAAGCATAGAGACACATTGACACGCATAGAGACACATGGACACGCATAGAGACCCATGGACACGCATAGAGACACATGGACATGCATAGAAACACATGGACACGCATAGAGACACATGGACACGCATAGAGACACATGGACATGCATAGAGACCCATGGACACGCATAGAGACACATGGACATGCATAGAGACCCATGGACACGCATAGAGACACATGGACATGCATAGAAACACATGGACACGCATAGAGACACATGGACACGCATAGAGACACATGGACATGCATAGAGACCCATGGACACGCATAGAGACACATGGACATGCATAGAGACCCATGGACACGCATAGAGACACATAGACACGCATAGAGACACATGGACACGCATAGAGACCCATGTACACGCATAGAGACACATGGACATGCATAGAGACCCATATACATGTATAGAAACACACAGACACGCATAGAAACCCATATACATGTATAGAAACACACATACACGCATAGAGACGCATATCCATGTATAGAAACACACAGACACGCACAGATACATATACATGTATATAAACACACACAGGCATAGAGACCCATATACATGTATAGAAACACACAGACAAGCATAGAGACCCATATACATGTATATAAACACACACACGCATAGAGACCCATAAACATGTATATAAACACACAGACACGCATAGAGACCCATATACATGTATAGAAACACACAGACACGCATAGAGACCCATATACATGCATAGAAAGACACAGACACGCATAGAGACCCATATACATGTATATAAACACACAGACACGCATAGAGACCCATATACATGTATACAAACACACACACGCATAGAGACCCATATACATGTATAGACACACACAGACACGCATAGAGACCCATATACATGTATAGACACACACAGACACGCATAGAGACCCATATACATGTATAGAAACACACAGACACGCATAGAGACCCATATACGTGCATAGAAACACACAGACACGCATAGAGACCCATATACATGTATATAAACACAAAGACACGCATAGAGACCCATATACATGCATATAAACACACAAACACGCATAGAGACCCATATACATGTGTAGTGGGTTCCAGGACACGGAGACGGCAGAATAGAAGCAGCACTATTTATTTAAACCTTAACAAGGGTTACACTAGAAGGGGTAGCGGCCCCTTCACCCGTATAACTCAGGAACACACCACCCCAGGCTCTCTAGCCTAAGCTCTAGGCTCCCAGTTCCTCCTGGTAGGGCTCTAAGGGAGGCTATCAGATCCGGCCCTGGTTAGGCACAGATCTCGGCACCCCGCCGACCAGACCGGCCCTTAGAAGGACTCTGGCTCTGGGGCTCTGGGGCCGCACCACTGGCTTGCTGTGTCGGCCCTGAAAAGGGCAGCGGTCACAGGAGTTCCAGGGTCTCACCTAGCTGGCCTTCTTTCTTCACTGGTTGCTTCAGCCTCGGGCCCCACACTCTGCACCGAGCTCCCTGGCTCCCCGCACTTTATACCCACTGGGGGTGGAGCCTTAGCGGGCGTTGTTGTAGCCACCAAGGTGTGGGTGAACCACACCTTCCCGTGCCATGTGTTTATTCCCCATAGCACCCCTACACATGTATATAAACACACAGACACGGATAGAGACCCATATACATGTATATAAACGCATAGAGACCCATATACATGTAAATAAACACGGACACGCATAGAGACCCATATACATGTGTAGAAACACACAGACACGCATAGAAACCCATATACGTGCATATAAACACACAGACACGCATAGAGACCCATATACATGCATAGCGATTCATAGACATGCAGAAAGACGCATATACATATATAGAAACACACAGACACGCATAGAGACCCATATACATGTGTAGTGTTGTAAGGACGAGCAGACTTCTTTAGGAGGCACACTCTGTTTATTGTATTATTTCCTTATACAATGCTTAACACACACAGAGGGATATTCGGTCCCCTCACCCGATACCCTAGGGAGGTACAGCCTCCGGACCTGGCGGGACTAACGTCTACCGCTAACCTCCTTGATACCTAAGGAGGTACAACCTCCGGACTTGGCGGGACTCACACGTCTACCGCTATCCTAGTCCTCCGGCTAGGACCTAGGGGAGGCTATCTGACCCACCGCTGGCCCGGTGGGTCCTGACCACTGGGTATGCCGAGCCTTAGCCCTTAGAAGGGCTGAAAGGCTGGTCCAGGGTCCTAGCTAGGCTTCAGCCCAGTCTTCTGTCTTCGTGCAGGGAGCGAACCCCCGAGGTCCGTTGGGTCACCCGTCTTATACCCCTTCGTGGCCAGGTAGAACCAATCATACATTCCCACGTGGAACCGTCTGATTGGTTCGCACCAAACCCTGGCCACGATCCGTTTCACCTCGACTGACCCCAACCGTTGTACCCAGGGGTAATGCTGCACTGCCCTGGTGGCAACGCAGGTTACGCAACAGCGCGTAGTTAACACCTCTACACATGTATAGAACACAAAGACACGCATAGAGACCCATATACATGTATAGAAACACACAGACACGC
>NW_022638432.1:10000-31656 GCF_010993605.1 Petromyzon marinus
CGTGTGTGTGTGCGTGTGTGTGGTGTGTACGCATGTGTGTGTGTGCGTGTGTGTGGTGTGTACGTATGTGTGTGCGTGTGTGTGCATGCGTGTGTGCGTGTGTGTGGTGTGTACGTGTGCTCGCTAACAGCACTTGCCCCTACAGTCTGTTAAGGCTATACGGGGGATCTTTGTCGTTGTGGTGTATACGTGTGTGTGTGTGCGTGTGTGCGTGTGTGTGTACGTGTGTGTGTGCGTATGTATGCGCGTGTGTGTGCGCGTGTGTGTGTACGTGTGTGTGCGTGTGTGTGGTGTGTACGTGTGTGTGTGTGTGCGTGTGTGTGGTGTGTACGTGCGTGTGTGTGCGTGTTTGTGTAGTGTGTGTGTGGTGTGCGTGTGTGTGGTGTGTACGCGTGTGTGTGGTGTGCGTGTGTGTGTGTGCGTGTGTGTGTGTGTGCGTGTTTGTGGTGTGTGCGTGTGTGTGCGCGTGTGTGTGCGTGTGTGTACGTGTGTGTGTGCGTATGTGTGCGCGTGTTGTGTGCGCGTGTGTGTGTACGTGTGTGTGTGCGTTGTGTGTGTGGTGTGTAGTGTGTGTGTACGTGTGTGTGTGCGTGTGTGTGCGCGTGTGTGTGCGCGTGTGTGCGGTGTGTGCGTGTGTGTGTGTGCGTGTGTGTTCGCGTGCGTGTGTTAGCGTGTGTGCGTGTGTGTGTGTGTGCGCGTGTGTTAGCGTGTGTGCGCGTGCGGTAGCGTGTGTGTGTACGTGTTTACGTGTGTGTGTACGTGTGTGTGTGTGCGTGTGTGTGGTGTGTGTGCGTGTGTTTGTGTACATGTGTGTGTGCGTGTGTGTTCTCGTGCGTGTGTTAGCGTGCGTGTGTGTGTGCGTATGTGCGAGTGTGTGCGTGTGTTAGCGTGTGTGCGTGTGTGCGGGCGTGTGTGTGTGTGTGCGTATGTGCGTGTACGTGTGTGTGTGCGTGTACGTGCGTGTGTGTAGCTGGGAGCGGTAGTGTAGTCGTTAGCGCTATGGACCTAGTGATTGGGGTTCGATTCCCGCTCAGAGCAACACCAGTGACAATTATCTGAACCGGTCCTGGGCCTCCCCTATGTCGACTCAGCCTCAAGTGAGTAGCTGGTGCAGTGTGTAAACATCGCCACTGGGGAGACAAAGGCGGCCGGGCGTGGTGCTGTCCACCCACCCCCTCGTGTGCCGTTCCTGCGTTCGTCGGCGCTGCTCGCGAACAGCACTTGCCCCTAAAAGTATGTTAAGGCTACCCGGGGGATCTTTGTCTGTGTGTGCGTGCATGACTGCTTATGTTCATTTGGATTCTCATTAATTTAATAGTTTTTTTATCACTTATTTGCGTGCTTATATTTGTTAATTGGGAAATACAAGACGTTTACAGCAGGGTGCCGTGCTGAGCTTGACACACTAAGCCGGGGGAGACAAAGGCGGTCTGATTACAGCCCTTCACACAGAGCCAGTGCTTTGCAAATTCCACGTTCCTATGGCGTCGGGTTCGGGAAGGGTACGAGCCTCTCCACGAGACAACGGAGTGGCACCTTGTCAAGTTCATCCCGGAGCGAGAGGCGATGAGCAAAACATTGGAACGCCAAAACAGGTCCCTGCAGGGTGGGCTGGTAGGACAAGTCTCTGCGCTGTCTATTGCTGATTTTACACCCAACAGCACGAGATTTCACTTCGTTAAAGTATTGAAAGGGGACGGACGGACACATTCATCGATTGCAGGCTGGTACACTCAGTTTACAACTTCGTTACTACCAGTATAACTTTTTTCGCTCCCGAATCTTCGAGTGAAAGTTGAGCTCGGATTGTCATCCTGCCGCTCAACGGAGGCACGTGCAGCCACTGCCGCTCACGTCCCGCTTATAGCCATGCCGCAGAGCCGGTGGGTGTAAATTCCACAGTCTCGTGGCCGGGGCTGAGAGTCTCTATGGATAGGGTGCAGGGATGGTGGGGCGGGTCAAGTAAGCCCACCTCCCAGATCAGGATTCGAACTCCGCGACCTTTCAATTCTGCGAGCCCGCTCGCTCTACAGCTGAGCCACCATCAACAAAATCATCATAAACATGATCACCATCATCATCAACATCCTCATCATCATCAACATCTCATCAACATCATTCACCATTATCAACATCACCACTACCATCGTCACCAATCGACATCATCACCATCAACATCATCACCATCAACATCATGACCATCATCTTCATCAACATCATGAACATCATTATAAACATCATCACCATCATCATCATCAACATCCTCATCAACATCATGACCATCATCAACATCATAAACATCATCATCACCAACATTATCAATATCAACATCGTCATCACCACAAACAACATCATCGCCATCGAATTTATCAACATTATCGCCATAATCTTCATCAACATACTCATCAAAATCATCAACACCATCATCAACATCCTCATGAACATCATCACTATAAACATCATTATCATCATCACTATTGTGGTCTATCCACTGCTGGATGGAGATCAATATGTGGGTGATGTCTCCACCCTGTGAGTGTGATCGGACCACGTAAGCACACCAGCTGGTCACGCTCTTGAACCAGGCGCCATTCCAACCGGCGTGGACGTCCGTCGACGCTTTGGGTCATAACAACAACAACAACTCACTCCAACCACTCACTCACACAGCCACTAACCCACTAACTCACTCACTCACTCCACCACTCACTCACACAGCCACTAACCCACTCACTCACTCACTCCACCACTCACTCACACAGCCACTAACCCACTAACTCACTCACTCCACCACTCACTCACACAGCCACTAACCCACTCACTCACTCACTCCACCACTCACTCACACAGCCACTAACCCACTAACTCACTCACTCACTCCACCACCTCACTCACACAGCCACTAACCCACTCACTCACTCACTCAACCACTCACTCACACAGCCACTAACCCACTAACTCACTCACTCACTCCACCACTCACTCACACAGCCACTAACCCACTAACTCACTCACTCACTCCACCACTCACTCACACAGCCACTAACCCACTAACTCACTCACTCCACATTCACTCACACAGCCACTAACCCACTAACTACTCAACTCACTCCACCACTCACTCACCACAGCCACTAACCCAAAAACTCACTCACTCACTCCACCACTCACTCACACAGCCACTAACCCACTAACTCACTCACTCCACCACTCACTCACACAGCCACTAACCCACTAACTCACTCACTCACCACTCACTCACACACCCACTAACCCACTAACTCACTCACTCACTCCACCACTCACTCACACAGCCACTAACCCACTAACTCACTCACTCACTCCACCACTCACTCACACAGCCACTACCCACTAACTCACTCACATCCACCATTCACTCACACAGCCACTAACCCACTAACTCACTCACTCACATCCACCACTCACTCACACAGCCACTAAACCCAAAAACTCACTCACTCACTCCACCACTCACTCACACAGCCACTAACCCACTAACTCACTCACTCCACCACTCACACAGCCACTAACCCACGAACTCACTCACTCACTCCGCCACTCACCCACTCACTCACTCACCCACTCACTCCGCCCCTCACCCACTCACTCTGCTACTGACCCACTCACGCAGCCACCCACCCACTAAATCACTCACTCACCCATCACTCACTCAGCCATTAACCCACTAACTCACCCACTCACCCAGCCACTCCGCCCTTCACCCACTCACTCACTCAGCCACTAACCCACTAACTCACCCACTCACCCAGCCTCTCACCCACTCACCCCGCTACTCACTCAGCCACTCACCCACTAACTCACTCAGCCACTAACCCACCCACTCACTCCGCCACTCACCCACTAACTCACTCACTCACCCACTCACACACCCACTGACCCACTCATTCACCAACTCACCCACTCACTCACATCAGCCACTCACCCACTCACTGACTCCGGCAATCACCCACTCACTCACTCACCCACTTACTCAGCCACTCACCCACTCACTCACCACTCACTCAGCACTCACTCACACACGCACTGACCCACTCATTCACCAACTCACCCAATCCCCACCCACTCACCCACCACACAGCATGTCACCTCACTTCTCTCCGTGCTGCTCCGCTCTGGAATCCACTCTCCCCTTCGCAGTCTCTTCCTCCCTCCGCGATCTCCGACAACAACAACAAAAACCACTCTCGCTCCATTCAACACACCGTGTCAACCCTTGTTGACGTGCCAACCCCTTGTTAACGTGTCAACCCTTGTTGACGTCTTAACCCCTTATCGTGCTAACCCCTTAACGCGTTGCCTCGATTACGACTCTGATAGTGCTGATTGTTGCTGGCATTTGAGCCCTGATTTAAAGAAAATTAAAACCGAGATTTGACCTCTTGACCTCTGGGCCCCCCTTGCCCGCCCCCGCCCCTCTCCATCACCCCCCCCCCCCCCCCCCATCAAACGCAGCTCTCACGATGCCCCACCCCTTTCCTATTCACTCGCGATGACCACGGTGGTGGTGATGGTAGTGATGATGATGGTGGTGGTGGTGATGGTAGTGATGATAATGATGGTGGTGATGGTAGTCATGATGATGGTGGTGGTGATGGTAATGACGATGATGGTGGTGGTGATGGCGGTGATGATAATGATGGCGGTGGTGATGATAATGATGATGGTGGTGATGGTGGTGATGATGGTGGTGATGGTGGTGATGATGATGCTGGTGATGGTGGTGATGGTGGTGATGGTGGTGATGATAATGATGATGGTGGTGATGGTAGTGATGATAATGATGAGTGGCGATGGTAGTCGTGATGATGGTGGGTGGTGATGGTAATGACGATGATGGTGGTGGTGATGGCGGTGATGATAATGATGGCGGGTGGTGATGATAATGATGATGGTGGTGATGGTGGTGATGATGGTGGTGATGATGATGCTGGTGATGGTGGTGATGGTGGGTGATGGAGGTGATGATAATGATGATGATGGTGGTGATGGTAGTGATGATGGTGGTGGTGATGGTGGTGCTGATAATGATGATGGTGGTGATGGTAGTGATGATGATGGTGGTGGTGATGGTGGTGATGATAATGATGAGGGTGGTGATGGTGATGGCGGTGGTGATGGTGGTGATGATAATGATGATGGTGGTGATGGTAGTGATGATGATGGTGGTGGTGATGGTGATGGCGGTGGTGGTGATGATAATGATGATGGTGGTTATGGTGGGGATGGTGGTGATGGGGGTGGTGGTTGTGGTGGTGGTGGGGATAGTGGTGGTAATGATGGTGAGTGATGGTAGTGGTTGTAATGATGATGGTTGTAGTGGTAATGGTAGTGATGGTGGTGGTGATGGTGGTGATGGTGCGCTAGGCGAGTCACTCCGCCGTGAGCGGCCTCAGCCGGACGAGGCCACGAATGGAACCAATTAGGCGGGGGGGGGGGGGGGTTGTGTGTGTGATGGTGTGTGTGTGTGGTGATGGTGTGTGTGTGTGTGATGGGGATGTGTGTGTGTGATGGGGATGTGTGTGTGTGTGTGATGGGGATGTGTGTGTGTGTATTTGTGATGGGGATGTGTGTGTGTGTGTGATGGAGATGTGTGTGTGTGTCTAATGTGGATGTGTGTGTGACGGGGATGTGTGTTGTGATGGGGATGTGTGTGTGTGTGATGGGGATGTGTGTGTGTGTGTGATGGGGATGTGTGTGTGTGATGGGGATGTGTTTGTGTGTGTGGGGGATGTGTGTGTGGTGTGTGATGTGTGTGTGTGTGATGGGGATGTGTGTGTGTGTCTGATGTGGATGTGTGTGTGTGGGGATGTGTGTGTGTGTAATGTGTGTGTGTGTGATGGGGATGTGTGTGTGTGTGTGATGGGGATGTGTGTGTGTGTGATGGGGATGTGTGTGTGTGTGATGGGGATGTGTGTGTGGTGATGGGGATGTGTGTGTGTGATGGGGATGTGTGTGTGTGTGTGTGTGATGGGGGTGTGTATGTGTGATGGGGAAGTGTGTGTGTGTGATGGGGGGTGTGTGTGTGTGTGTGTGTGATGGGGATATGTGTGTGTGATGGGAATGGTGGGTGTGTGTGATGGGGGTGTGTGTGTGTCTGTGATGGGGGTGTGTGTGTGTGATGGGGATGTGTGTGTGTGATGGGGATGTGTGTGTGTGTGATGGGGATGTGTGTGTGTGTGATGGGGATGTGTGTGTGTGTGTGTGACGGGGATGTGTGTGTGTGTGTGTGTGTGATGGGGATGTGTGTGTGTGTGATGGGGATGTGTGTGTGTGTGTGATGGGGGTTGTGTGTGTGTGTGATGGGGATGTGTGTGTGTGATGGGGGAGGTGTGTGTGTGCGTGTGTGCAATGGGGGAGGTGTGTGTGTGTGATGGGGGTGTGTGTGTGAGGGTGTGTGTTTGTGTGAGTGCTGGGGGCGGTGTGTGCGTGCGTGTGTGTAATGGGGGAGGTGTGTGTGTGTAATGGGGGAGGTGTGTGCGTGCGTGTGAGTGATGGGGGAGGTGTGTGTGTGTGTAATGGGGGGGGTGTGTGTGTGTGTCAGTATCAGCGTGTGTTTTCCTATTTTCTCTGAGCAGAGATGGATGTTTGTCGTAATTCTGTTTTCACTTTCCAACATTCCTGAGCCTGCTTATCAGGCCGAGTGGTGTTAGCGAGCGTCTGTGATGGGAAAAGTGGCGTGTGTGCATCAAGCGATTCATTCCCATGTGTGTGTGTGCACGTGTGCGTGTGTGTTAGCGTGTCTGTGTGTGTACGTGTATGTGTGTGCGTTAGCGTGTGTGTGTGTGTGCAGTCGTGGTGTTCGCGTGTCTGTGTGTGTGCACGTGTCATCGGCTATAGAATCCCACGTCAGAGAATGAGGAGGCTTACCGCAGCCTTCGCTCGGAGGTTCGGACAGCCGTGAGGCCGCTGCAAGGATGGGTGGTGGGTCGCGGGTTGCTGAGGAGATGGAGTCCTGCCTCAGTGGCCCGCGATCACAAATCTCTATTTAAACTCCATCAAAAAAGTAACCTGCAGCGCCACACCTATTACCAGTCATTAGGGGAAAAAACGGGGATCCAATCTCCCGACCCCCAGGAACAGGTTTGCAGATTTGCTGAGCATTTCTGTGAGGTCCTGGGTGGACGGGAAATCCCTCAGCCAGGAGAACATCGTGGCACAAAGTGGGGATGACCCTGCTGAGGCTGCGGTGCCTCAAATATTGGAGGAAGTCACCCCCTGTGAGTGGCTGTCTGAGGTGCCATCTGTTGAGGAAGTACTGAAGGCGATCCGGAGTCTGAGACCAGGAAAGGCACCGGGCAGAGATGATCTCCCAAGCGAAATGCTGAGGGAGGGTGGCGTTTGTGCACAGACTGCCCTATATGACAATCATAACAACGGTCCTGGACACTGGACGGGTTCCGCAGGATTGGAAGGATGCCCTGGTGGTCCCTCTTTTTAGAGAAGGGGGACTGCACACACTGTGTGTGTCTGTGTGTGTGTGTCTGTGTGTGTCTGTGTGTGTCTCTGTGTGTGTCTGTGTGTGTCTTTGTGTGTGTGGGTCTGTGTGTGTGTATGTGAGTGCACAGACTGTAACAACTACAGGGGCACTCTCACTCCTCAGTGTGCCGGGAAAGGTCCTGGCAAGGATTATTCAACATCGCCTTGCCAGGCACGCTGAGGAGAGGCTTGCGGTGCTCCAATGCGGTTTCAGGAAAGGGCGGTCCTGCACAGATGCCATATTTTCTGTCCGTCTGCTACAGCAGAGATCTAGGGAATTCCAGCAAGACCTACATCTCTGCTTTATTGACCTGGTCAAGGCCTATGATACCATCAGTAGGCCTGGGCTCTGGGTTGTTCTTCGTGCTTTTGGAGTCCTGACCCTCTGCTCACGATCATTAAGGACCTTCATGATGATGAGCGGGCCCGGGTAAAACTACGTGAGCCGGGAGTCAGAGCCATTCCCTGTACACCTTGGGGTGCGACAGGGATGTCCTCTGGCTCCCACATTATTTGACATCTATTTTGACCACGTAGTTCGTGAAGCCTTCAATAGCTGTACCGGGGTGAATTTCCATTTGGTACAGATATAATGGGAGGCTGATCGATGCCCGGTGCGTTCAAGGGATGGCTCCCTATTGCTCAACCACGTTACATATGCCGATGATTTGGTAATAGCTGCTCATTCAGAGTAGAAGTTGGAGACCGCTGCTGCTGAGACTGGAGCGTGCCACTAAGAGATGGGGCCTTACCATCAGCCCCACCAAAACTAAGCACCTGCCTGGGTATTTTGTACCATCGGACACTCCACCCCCACAACTCCCAATCGGTGATGGGGCAGTTGTGGAGAGAGTAGAGAGTTTCCCATACCTGGGCAGTGTGCTTATGACCTGCTTCAGTTTAACAGCAGAGTTCTCACTCTGAATCAGTCGAGCGGCAATATATTTTCATTGGTTGCGTAACTCTGTGTAGGAAGCTACCTGGTCTGTCGCTCCGCACTAAGCTTCAGGTCTTCTTGGCCACGGTCATTCCCTCCCTTCTCTATGCTTGCGAAACGTGGACTCCCCTACTGGAACATCTTCGCCCGTTTAAAAACATTTTGGCTAGCCTGCCTACGATCCATCTTGGGTTTTAACCAGGCTGGATTGTGTGAGGAGCTCACAAATCCTTGAAAGATCTGGGCAAGGTCCCATCGGTGAGCTCCTCCGGCAGGCAAGGCTGCGTTGGCTTGGTCAATGAAGCCTGCATGCCCAGCCACCGCATGCCGAAAACAGCTTTTGTTCGGCCGGATCGAGGGGGCTAAACGGGCGCGGCACGGGCTAGAGAAGAGATGGAGTGATATGGTACAGGAGGACGTGGAGCTGAGTGGACTTGCCGATGACTGGTACCAGCGATGTCAAGATCGGCCTCTGTGGAGGAGGCTCGTGAAGGACGCTACTGGGCAGCTGGAGGCAGTCGCCCTCCACCAACAACGGAGGGCGGAGGAGCGACGCTCACAACAACGAGCGGAGCGCCCGGGTAGCTAAAGCACAGGCAGGTTGGCACAGTAGGGGGCACAGGTGGTGTATCAGCCAGTCATCTCAGTCAGTCGACCCGTGGCACCTGGGTCTGCCCCGTGACCTCCTGCCAGCGGGCGTTCGACACTTCACGTGGCCTCAAGGTGCACATGGCCTGGCACAAGCGTCGTGGTGACGTCCCCGCCACTTAGTGGCGAATGGCGGGTGTTGTGTTAGCGCGCGTGTGTGCAGTCGTGTGTTCGCGTGTGTGTTCGCGTGTGTGTGTGTTGTTGGGTGCAGTGTGCAGTAAACATCGTCATTGGGGAGACAAAGGCGGCCGGGCGTGTTGGCCTTCATAGGTTGCCACTCGCGAGCAGCACGTGCCCCAACAGTCTAAGCCTGGTGATTACAATGGTGATTAATTGCGGGAGGTCGCTTCTTCTCCTCCGCTGCCCCCACTGCCTGGAACTCCCTTCACCCAGCCATCCGTGCTTGTGACTCCCTGTCGCCGTTCCGTTCCAGGTCTTTGAGACCCCGCCAGCGCCTCTCTCTCTCTCTTCACCCCTTTGCCCTTCTCTCCCAGTCGCAGACCGGAGAGGCGCGCCGACTCGACAGCCTCACGGCTGCTGCCCTCTGGTGCCCAGCCGCGGCAACTCTCACGGGCCCGGGTTCAGAAGGAGACTTTTTGACTTTGTAAACAACGTTCGTTGCCGCCAGCAGCAACAGCACTGGAGGCGATTCCGATACGAAACACGCAAACTCACCAGCAACACAAACACACAAAGTCACCAGCAACACAAATACACAAAGTCACCAGCAACACAAATACACAAAGTCACCAGCAACACAAATACACAAAGTCACCAGCAATACAAATACACAAAGTCACCAGCAACACAAATACACAAAGTCACCGGCAATACAAATACACAAAGTCACCAGCAACACAAATACACAAAGTCACCAGCAACACAAATACACAAAGTCACCAGCAACACAAATACACAAAGTAACCAGCAACACAAATACACAAAGTCACCAGCAACACAAATACACAAAGTCACCAGCAACACAAATACACAAAATCACCAGCAACACAAATACACAAAGTCACCAGCAACACAAATACACAAAGTAACCAGCAATACAAATACACAAAGTCACCAGCAACACAAATACACAAAGTCACCAGCAACACAAATACACAAAGTCACCAGCAACACAAATACACAAAGTCACCAGCAACGCAAATACACAAAGTAACCAGCAATACAAATACACAAAGTCACCAGCAACACAAATACACAAAGTCACCAGCAACACAAACACACAAAGTCACCAGCAACACAAATACAAAGTAACCAGCAATACAAATACACAAAGTCACCAGCAACACAAACCCAGTCACCAGCAACACAACACACAAAGTCACCAGCAACACAAATACACAAAGTCACCAGCAACACAAATACACAAAGTCACCAGCAACACAAATACACAAAGTAACAGGCAATACAAATACACAAAGTCACCAGCAACACAAATACACAAAGTCACCAGCAACACAAATACACAACGTCACCAGCAACACAAACACACAAAGTCACCAGCAACACATACACAAAGTCACCAGCAACACAAATACACAAAGTCACCAGCAACACAAATACACAAAGTCACCAGCAACACAAATACACAAAGTCACCAGCAACACAAATACACAAAGTCACCAGCAACACAAATACACAAAGTCACCAGCAACACAAATAGACAAAGTCACCAGCAACACAAACACACAAAGTCACCAGCAACACAAATACACAAAGTCACCAGCAACACAAATACACAAAGTCACCAGCAACATACACAAAGTCACCAGCAACACAAACACACAAAGTCACCAGCAACATAAACACACAAAGTCACCAGCAACACAAATACACAAAGTCACCAGCAAACAAATAAACACTATACAGTACATCCACGCGCTGTGGCGCTAAATGCACTGCGCACATCACGAAATAAAAGTCACGTGGTGGTGGTGGTGGTGGTTGTGCTAGTGATGGTGATTGTGGTAGTGATGGTGGTTGTGGTAGTGGTGGTGGTGGTTGTGGTAGTGGTGGTGGTGGTTGTGGTAGTGGTGGTGGTGGTTGTGGTGGTGGTTGTGGTGGTGGTGGTTGTGGTGGTGGTGATGATAGTGATGGTGGTGGTGGTGGTTGTGGTGGTGGTGATGATGGTGATGGTTGTGGTGGTGATGGTGGTGGTGGTTGTGGTGGTGGTGATGATGGTGATGGTGGTGGTGGTTGTGGTGGTGGTTGTGGTGGTGGTGGTGGTGGTGGTGGTGGTGGTGGTTGTGGTGGTGGTTGTGGTGGTGGTGGTGGTGGTGATGGTTGTGGTGATGGTGGTGGTGGTGTTCATCGCGCACGCCACGGTGACGAGCGAGCGCTTCAGAACGTGAACACGTGGGGCGGTGCCGTCCACGCTGGTACAGAGAGGGGCTTGTCCGGCTCCCCAGCGTTGTTAGAACAAGACGCGCTGCACATCACCGACACGTGTGTGTGGTGCGTGGCGTGCTCCAGCCGGAGCCGCGCCTTGAGCAGGCCCCTGAACACTGGAAGCAGCACAGAGCAGCCGTCAGTGTCACCTTGCAAGAGAGATTGATGGAACCCACGGAGCGGTGGGGAGTTCCAGCAGCTCGGGAGGCCAGCAACGTGGAGGCGCCTCGCGGGAATGCACGAGTGCCCGTGTCACGCGATGCAACGCGTTCGCCGACAACATCTGAGTGTGTGTAGAGTACCGCTACAGCTTGGGCAGGCGTTGGTAGTGCCCGCTCCTCCTAAGCGCCTGGCTGCTGCTGCTGCTGCTGCCTTCTCGCTCCCATCGTCTGTGGTTCCGCAGCGATGGCGACAAGGTTATGAAGGACGAGGCGATATGCCGCCATGGTCCACATCCTCATCATCATCACGGTCAATGGGCAGATAGCCCGCAGTAGATACGTCCACTGCTACATGGCGTCACGTGGCGTTTCCACTCTCACCCCTCCCCGTCTTGCAGTGCCGATGTGGGCTCAAGTCTTTTTCTCGGTTCCTTCCATTCTTACAAACATCAGCATCAACAACAACTTCAATTGTATTGTTGCTGTCCATGCTGCATACTGCGTCCTAAATGGTGCAAGTCTCATTCTCGTCACTGGGGGCAATATATCAAAGTTAGAACAGCGCGTCCCGAGTTATACGTGCTCCGATATTTTACATTGTCTCTGAGCCTTTTGGCGTGGTTCTCTGGTCTAGCACCGGTGTTGAGACAAGACCATGAAGAATTCTGCGTCTGTGAATTATAAAAAAAAACAATAATTGATCACGACGTTTCGACCGCGATACAAGCAACCGTCTTCAGGTGGCAGACGATTGATCGTGTTGCGATCGAAACGTCGTGATGTTTTTGTGTCCACATGACTTTACCGAAAGACCCAAGGGTATGAATTCCTGCAGTCACGAAAGCTTTAAATCAAGATTTCAGTCGGTCTCTCGTGTAGGCCAATGAGTTTCATAGACAATGACACGAGGACTGTGTGTGGTCAATGCAGAGCTTATTCCTTGCACAAGGTTTATATTTGTTGTTTGAACATCTTAACACAACTTCTGCTTTTTTTGCAAGAAACGTTAAAATACATTCTGATTTCTCATCATTTTTTATACTGGCGACAAAGGTCCCATTGATATAACTGCTCAAACGGAGCTTCAAATGCTCTGATACTTGCATTGTCTTTGTTACTGTTCGCCTTTTGGCACTGTGCACTCTAACGCTGGTGGTGTCACAAGAACATCAAGAAGGCTGCCGTCTCTGGTGCAGGCTAATCAGTTTTCAAAGACACTGCACGGACTATAATCAGAGCCTGTTTTTTACATGTTTTGCCACAAGTGCGTGCGCGTGTTGTTAACGCTGTCTTGATTTCCTGCCAAAGGTACCTTATTTGGCGTTTGAACATCTTCACACGATCCCTGTCTTACTGCCAGAAAGGGGTAAAATCGATTCAATTTTTCATCATTTTTTGAACGCTTTATTTTCATCCTCATTTATTTTGATACTCCGACGAGAGCAAGAACCTTGGGGAAAAAGAAAAAAAACTCTCTGCGAGCGCTGCGTCTATGGGGCCGACTACCTCGACGAATCGACTGAGAAGCGCCACCAGACAACCGCGGTTGTGCGTTCAATCCCCGGTGCCTTTAACAGCGGCAACCACGCCCTCACATCCTGCCACCTCCTGAAGGAGGGAAACCCCGGCGAGCCACGCCCCCTTGCGAGACACGCCCCTTCCGCGAGCCACGCCCCTGATGACGATGCCGAGCACCGTCCGTCACCTCCCGTCCAGCGGCACACGTTGGTTAGGATTCAACCGTCCAGGCTTTGGACATGAAGGTTTTGAATACCTGAGTGCTGACCTGCGAACGTGAACTATTGGGAGGCACGGAGCGGTGGTGCAGCGGTTGGCGCACTGTGCCGTGAACTCGGCCACCTGGGCTCGATGCCCGGCGATGGTTAAAGTCACCTTCCGTCCAGCGGCACTGCTATCTGGTTACATTCCTAGAAAAGGTGACGTAAGTCGAAACGATGTAAGTCGAGACCAATTTCCCCGGGAGAATCAATGATATAACACGGGGTTACGTTCCTGGCCAAGGGTCCGATATGCAACTTTTTTTTTGATAGAAACGAGTACATATAGGATAGTTAACCAACTACCAATGATATAAAATTACAATAAGTGTGTTTTGAAAGTTCTTATCTTTTTTTTAGGATAAAACAATTAAAATAAACAATGCAAAAACATTACGAAGGTTTAGCACCGGAGCGCAGAGCAAGTTGGATGAGGCTAGGATGATGTCAACTCCCTGCGCTGCTATGCAGGAGGTGTCGGGCTCGATCACACCGTGGCTAGGAGATGTCAACTCCCTCGCTGGTATACAGGAGGTCGTGGGCTCGATCACACGGTGGCTAGGAGATGTCAACTCCCTCGCCTGATATGCAGGAGGTCGTGGGTTCGATCCCGACCCTGACGCCTGCTGTATATTTAAAGTTTGCGTGTCTCTCTCTCCCCATGGTGAGATGTTAACTACCTCACCTGGTATACAGGAGGTCGTGGGCTCGATCCGACCCTGACGCCTGCTGTATATTTAAAGTTTGCGCGTCTCTCTCTCCCCATGGTGAGATGTTAACTACCTCACCTGGTTTACAGGAGGTGTGGTTCGATCCCGACCCTGACGCCTGCTGCTGTATATTTAAAGTTTGCGTGTCTCTCTCTCCCCATGGTGAGATGTTAACTACCTCGCCTGGTATACAGGAGGTCGTGGGTTCGATCCGACCCTGACGCCTGCTGCTGTATATTTAAAGTTTGCGTGTCTCTCTCTCCCCATGGTGAGATGTTAACTACCTCACCGGGTATACAGGAGGTCGTGGGTTCGATCCCGACCCTGACGCCTGCTGCTGTATATTTAAAGTTTGCGTGTCTCTTTCTCCCCGTGGTCCCATTTTATTGTTGTTTTCCCTCCACATGTAGAATGATGCGTTTAGAGTCATTGGCCTATGTAAGTTCCCACGTGATGCTTCGTTGAGCTGACATTTGTGATGGCCAGGTCGCCTCTGAAGAAGGGCTACTTCGCTCAGTGGGCCTCACCTGGTAACACCACCACTGAAATAGATTTCCCGAGTCGGCATCGTGCCGTGAGCGATAACACATTTGTGGCAATTGGCTACCTGCCCGTAAGTGAACAGTGATGTTCTCTGCACCTGCTGGGTTCACAGCGATGACGTCGTCCTGCTGCCGATCTGTTTAAGACGAGAAGCAGGTGGATCGCTTCACTATCCTGGCAAATCGCCCGATGATGTTGCTTGACGTCATTAACGGCAACACGTCGAAGTACTCCAATTGTGAATGTTGTGGATTGACTCTCCAGCTCACCGGCGGGCTGAAGTGGTAACTAATTGTCCCGTTTTCGTTGACTCGACAAACCTTGCCAATTGGCCGTGTCGGGTGGCGGCGGGTTTAACGACACACGTTTATATATTGACGCGATTTAACCCAACATCCTCTTATTGTGGATGATATTGGTCGTGGAAGCCAACTACTGCTGCGTGTTAAACGGAGCGAGTCTCGTCTGCATGTCCACCACACGTACTCTGTGTGTGCTTAATGCAGACTTCGATTCCTTGCTAAAGGTATCCGTTTGGTTGTTTGAACATCGTTAACAAATTGTAAAATGTCGTGGATTTACTCTCCAGCACACCGGTGGGCTGAAGTAGTAACCAATTGGCGCGTTGTTTACGTGACAAACCTTACTGGCTGTGTCGGGTGGTGGAGGGCTACGACACAACATTTATACTTCACGACGTTTCGATCGCAACACAGGCAAATCGTCTTCAGGTGAAAGCTTTAAATCGAGATTACAACATTATACTTCGCGCGATCCAACCCAAAAACCTTCATTCGGAATCATATTGGTCGCGAAAGACCCCTGCGTGTTCAAGTGATTTTCTTGCTCACGTGAGCATCGAGGTATCACCACCCGTGTACAGCCTGAACTTATTGTTGCACAACATTTTACATTCCTATGACGGGGACGAGTTTCTCCACAGGGCAAACCGCTTTTTTGATCATCCCCACAACGTGGTTACTTATTTTATCGACCTCGCGACCCTGTCCCCCGCTCCCGCCGCCCGCCGAGGGAAGAGATGATGGGCTGAGTCGACTCCGCCGGGCACATCCAGGATTTGAACTCGCAGGCTTGGGGATGGCTGTAAGCGGTTCCCTCTCCTTTCTCTACCCCGCCGAGCCTCGGGATCACTGCAGGTGCCGGGTGGAGGTGGCCCCTTGGGCGAAGGAGGCCCCCCCTTCGTCGAGCAGTGGATTGACCATGGCTGATGGCTCGCCTCTCGTCGTGAGAATGGGTTCGCCATTTCTCCTGCACCACCCCGCCCCGATCGCCGCCTTCCCGTGTCGCTGCGGGCGCCGTGGTGGCGAGGAGACGTTGCCTCCCTCGCATGGGGAGCATGGGTTCGATCCCGGACCCTGGCAGGGATCCCTGTTGTACGTCTGGAGTGTTCTCTCTCTCTCTCTTCCCGTGATGGTCCTGTGGGTTAGTCTCCAGGCTCTCGCGGTTGTCCTCCCCTCCCCAACTCAACATTTAGAAACGACACGCGTTTAGATTATTTGGCTGCTGCTTGAAATCCGCACCATGATGATGATAGTGATGATGATAGCGATGATGATGATAGTGATGATGATAGTGATGATGATATAGTGATGATGATGGTGATGATAATGATGATAATAGTGATGATGATAGTGATGATAATAGTGATGATGATGATAGTGATGATAGTGATGATGATGATGAGTGATAGTGATGATGGTGATGATGATAATCAGCCCCACTGCGCTAATGAGCTATCACCGAGTGGGAGGCTCGCCTCTTCAAAACAGCTGATAGACCACCTGGGCTTCAGCTTAGGGCTCGCAAGGTAAAGTAAAGGTAAAGGTGTCGACATGCCAAGGGGTAAGGTAAAGGGTAGGGTAAAGGTAGCGCGAAGTATTACCCGGTAAACACCTTGCTTACCGTAAACAAGTTGTTTACGGTAAACACCTTGTTTACCTTAAACATCTTATTTACCTTGTTTACCGAGAACAAGTTGTTTACCTTGTTTACCGTACACACCTTGTTTACTGTAAACACCTTGTTTACAGTAAACACCTTGTTTACCGTAAACACCTTGTTTACCTTGTTTACCGTACACACCTTGTTTACCGTAAAACACGTTGTTTACCGTTAAAACACCTTGTTTACCGTAAACACCTTGTTTACCGTACACACCTTGTTTACCGTACACACCTTGTTTACCGTAAACACCTGGTTTACGGTAAACACCTTGTTTACCTTGTTTACCGTAAAACACCTTGTTAACCTTGTTTACCGTACACACCTTGTTTACGGTAAACACCTTGTTTACCGTAAACACCTTGTTTACCATAACACCCTGTTTACAGTAAACCCTTGTTTACGGTAACCACCTTGTTTAACCGTAAACACCTTGTTTACCTTGTTAACCGTAAACACCTTGTTTACCGTAAAAACACCTTGTTTACCATAAACAACCCTGTTTACAGTAAACACCTTGTTTACGGTAAACAGGTGTTTTACCGTAAACACCTTGTTTACGGTAAACACCTTGTTTACCTTGTTTACGGTAAACACCTTGTTTACAGTAAACACCTTGTTTACCGTAAACACCTTGTTTACCTTGTTTACGGTAAACAACCTTGTTTACCGTAAACAACCTTGTTTACCTTGTTTACCGTAACACCTTGTTTACCTTGTTTACGGTAAAACACCTTGTTTACCATTAACACCTTGTTTACCTTGTTTACCGTAAACACCTTGTTTACCGTAAACACAGTTGTTTACCGTAAACACCTTGTTTACCTTGTTTACCGTAAACACCTTGTTACCGTAAACACCATTGTTTACCGTAAACACCTTGTTTACCATAAACACCTTGTTTACGGTAAACACCTTGTTTATCGTAAAACACCTTGTTTACCGTACACACCTTGTTTACCGTAAACACCTTGTTTACCGTAAACACCTTGTTTATCGTACACACCCTTGTTTACCGTAAACACCTTGTTACCGTACACACCTTATTGTACCGTAAACACCTTGTTTACGATAAACCCTTGTTTACCGTAAACACCTTGTTTACCGTAAACACCTTGTTTACCGTACACACCTTGTTTACCGTAAACACCTTGTTTACCGTACACACCTTGTTTACCGTAAACACGTTGTTTACCGTAAACACCTTGTTTACCGTAAACACCTTGTTTACCGTACACACCTTGTTTACCGTAAACACCTTGTTTACCGTACACACCTTGTTTACCGTAAACACCTTGTTTACGGTAAACACCTTGTTTACCTTGTTTACCGTAAACACCTTGTTTACCTTGTTACCGTACACACCTTGTTTACGGTAAACACCTTGTTTACCGTAAACGACCTTGTTTACCATAAACACCCTGTTTACAGTAAACACCTTGTTTACGGTAACCACCTTGTTTACCGTAAACACCTTGTTTACCTTGTTAACCGTAAACACCTTGTTTACCATAAACACCCTGTTTACAGTAAACACCTTGTTTACGGTAAAACAAGGTGTTTACCCCGTAACACCTTGTTTACGGTAAACACCTTGTTTACCCTTGTTTACGGTAAACACCCTTGTTTACAGTAAACACCTTGTTTAACCGTAAACACCTTGTTTACCTTGTTTACGGTAAACACCTTGTTTACCGTAACCACCTTGTTTACCTTGTTTACCGTAAACACCTTGTTTACCTTGTTTACGGTAAACACCTTGTTTACCGTTAACACCTTGTTTACCTTGTTTACCGTAAACACCTGTTTACCGTAACACATTGTTTACCGTAAACACCTTGTTTACCTTGTTTACCGTAAACACCTTGTTTACCGTAGACACCTTGTTTACCGTAAACACCTTGTTTAACGTAAACACCTTGTTTACCGTAAACAACCTTGTTTACCATAAACACCTTGTTTACGGTAAACACCTTGTTTATCGTAAACACCTTGTTTACCGACACACCTTGCTTACCGTAAACACCTGTTTACCGTAAACACCTTGTTTTATCGTACACACCTTGTTACCGTAAACACCTTGTTTACCGTACACACCTGTTTACCGTAAACACCTTGTTTACGATAAACACCTTGTTTACCGTAAACACCTTGTTTACCGTAAACACCTTGTTTACCGTACACACCTTGTTTACCGTAAACACCTTGTTTACCGTACACACCTTGTTTACCGTAAACACCTTGTTTACGGTAAACACCTTGTTTACCGTTGTTTACCGTAACAACACCTTGTTATACCGTAAAACACCTTGTTTACCGTAAACACCTTGTTTACCGTAAACACCTTGTTTACCTTGTTTACCGTAAACACCTTGTTTACCATAAACACCTTGTTTACCATAAACACCTTGTTTACCGTAAACACCTTGTTTACAGTAAACACCTTGTTTACCGTAAACACCTTGTTTACCGTAAACACCTTGTTTACCGTAAACACCTTGTTTACCGTTAACAACTTGTTTACCGTAAACACCTTGTTTACCGTAAACACCTTGTTTAACGTAAACACCTTGTTTACCGTAAACACCTTGTGTACCGTAAACACCTTGTTTACCTTGTTTACCGTAAGCACCTTGTTTACCATAAACACCTTGTTTACCTTGTTTACCGTAGACACCTTGTTTACGGTAAACAAGGTGTTTACCGTAAACACCTTGTTTACAGTAAACACCTTGTTTACCGTAAACACCTTGTTTACCGTAAACACCTTGTTTACCGTAAACCACCTGTGTTTACCTTGTTTACCGTACACACATTGTTTACCATAAACACCTTGTTTACCATAAACACCTTGTTTACCACAAACACCTTGTTTACGGTAAACACCTTGTTTACCTTGTTACCGTAAACACCTTGTTTACCGTAAACACCTTGTTTACCGTAAACACCTTGTTTAACGTAAACACCTTGTTTACCGAAACACCTTGTTTACCATAAACACCTTGTTTACGGTAAACACCTTGTTTATCGTAAACACCTTTTTACCGACACACCTTGTTTACCGTAAACACCTTGTTTACCGTAAACACCTTGTTTATCGTACACACCTTGTTTACCGTAAACACCTTGTTTACCGTACACCTTGTTTACCGTAAACACCTTGTTTACGATAAACACCTTGTTTACCGTAAACACCTTGTTTACCGTAAACACCTTGTTTACCGTAACACACCTTGTTTACCGTAAACACCTTGTTACCGTACACACCTTGTTTACCGTAAACACCTTGTTTACCGTAAACACCTTGTTTACGGAAAAACCTTGTTTACCTTGTTTACCGTAAACACCTTGTTTACCGTAAACACCTTGTTTACCGTAAAACCTTGTTTACCATTGTTTACCGTAAACACCTTTTTTACCATAAAACACCTTGTTTACCATAAACACCTTGTTTACCGTAAAAACCTTGTTTAGAGAAAACCTTGTTTACCGTAAACACCTTGTTTACCGTAAACACCTTGTTTACCGTAAACACCTTGTTTACCGTTAACAACTTGTTTACCGTAAACACCTTGTTTACCGTAAACACCTGTTTAACGTAAACACCTTGTTTACCGTAAACACCTTGTGTACGTAAACACCTTGTTTACCTTGTTTACCGTAAGCACCTTGTTTACCATAAACACCTTGTTTACCTTGTTTACGTAGACACCATTGTTTACGGTAAACAAGGTGTTTACCGTAAACACCTTGTTTACAGTAAACACCTTGTTTACCGTAAACACTTGTTTACCGTAAACACCTTGTTTACCGTAAACACCTTGTTTACCGTAAACACCTTGTTTACCTTGTTTACCGTACACACATTGTTTACCATAAACACCTTGTTTACCATAAACACCTTGTTTACCACAAAACACCTTGTTTACGGTAAACACCTTGTTTACCTTGTTTACCGTAAACACCTTGTTTACCGTAACACCTTGTTTACGTAACACCTTGTTTACCTTGTATACGTAAACACCTTGTTTACCGTAGAAAACCTTGTTTACCGTAAACACCTTGTTTAACGTAAACACCTTGTTTACCGTAAAACCTTGTTTACCATAAACACCTTGTTTACGGTAAACACCTTGTTTATCGTAAACACCTTGTTTACCGTACACACCTTGTTTACCGTAAACACCTTGTTTACCGTAAACACCTTGTTTATCGTACACACCTTGTTTACCGTAAACACCTTGTTACCGTACACACCTTGTTTACCGTAAACACCTTGTTTACGATAAACACCTTGTTTACCGAAAACCTTGTTTACCGTAACACCTTGTTTACCGTACCACCTTGTTTACCGTAAAACACCTTGTTTACCGTACACACCTTGTTTACCGTAAAACACCTGTTTACCGTAAACACCTTGTTTACGGTAAACACCTTGTTTACCTTGTTTTACCGTAACACCTTGTTTACCGTAAACACCTGTTTACCGTAAACACCTTGTTTACCGTAAACACCTTGTTTACCTTGTTTACCGTAAAACCTTGTTTACCATAAACACCTTGTTTACCATAAACACCTTGTTTACCGTAAACACCTTGTTTACAGTAAACACCTTGTTTACCGTAAAACACCTTGTTTACCGTAAACACCTTGTTTACCGTAAACACCTTGTTTAGTTAACAACTTGTTTACCGTAAACACCTTGTTTACCGTAAACACCTTGTTTAACGTAAACACTTGTTTACCGTAAACACCTTGTGTACCGTAACACCTTGTTTACCTTGTTACCGTAAGCACCTGTTTACCATAAACACCTTGTTTACCTTGTTTACCGTAGACACCTGTGTTACGTAAACAGGTGTTTACCGTAAACACCTTGTTTACAGTAAAACTTGTACCGTAAACACCTGTTTACCGTAAACACCTTGTTTACCGTAAACACCTTGTTTACCTTGTTTACCTAACACATTGTTTACCATAAAACCCTTGTTTA
>NW_022638433.1:0-31607 GCF_010993605.1 Petromyzon marinus
CATCTCTTCTCTAGCCCGTGCCGCGCCCGCTTAGCCCCCTCAATCCGGCCAAACAAAAGCTGTTTCGGCATGCGGTGGCTGGGCATGCGGGCTACATGACCCAGCCATCGCAGCCTTGCCTGCCGGAGGAGCTCACCGATGGGACCCTGCCCAGATCTTTCAAGGATTTGTGAGCTCCTCACACAATCCAGTCTGGTTAAACCCAGGATGGATCGTAGGCAGGTCAGCCTAAATGTTTCTAACCGGCGAAGATGTTCCATTAGGGGGGTCCACGTTTCGCAAGCGTAGAGAAGGGAGGGAATGACCGTGGCCGAGAAGACCTGAAGCTTAGTGCGGAGCGACAGACCAGGTAGCCTCCACACAGCGTTACGCAACCGATGAAAAGATATTGCCGCTCGACTGATTCGGAGTGAGACCTCTGCTGTTAAACTGGAGCCAGTCATAAGCACACTGCCCAGGTATGGGAAACTCTCCACTCTCTCCACAACTGCCCCATCACCGATTGGGAGTTGTGGGGGTGGAGTGTCCGATGGTACAAAATACCCAGGCAGGTGCTTAGTTTTGGTGGGGCTGATGGTAAGGCCCCACCTCTTAGTGGCACGCTCCAGTCTCAGCAGCAGCGTCTCCAACTCCTCCTCTGACTGAGCAGCTATTACCAAGTCATCAGCATACATAACGTGGTTGAGCAATAGGGAGCCATCCCTTGACCGCACCCGGGCATCGATTAGCCTCCCATTATATCTGTACCATATGGAGATTCCCCCGGTACAGCGATTGAAGGCTTCACGAACTACGTGGTCAAAATAGATGTTAAATAATGTGGGAGCCAGAGGACATCCCTGTCGCACCCCAAGGTGTACAGGGAATGGCTCTGACTCCCGGCCACGTAGTTTTACCCGGGCCCGCTCACCATCATGAAGGTCCTTAATGATCGTGAGCAGAGGGTCAGGTACTCCAAAAGCACGAAGAACGACCCAGAGCCCAGGCCTACTGATGGTATCATAGGCCTTGACCAGGTCAATAAAGCAGAGATGTAGGTCTTGTTGGAATTCCCTACACCTCTGCTGTAGCAGACGGACAGAAAATATGGCATCTGTGCAGGACCGCCCTTTCCTGAAACCGCATTGGGGCTCCGCAAGCCTCTCCTCAGCGTGCCTGGCAAGGCGATGCTGAATAATCCTTGCCAGGACCTTTCCCGGCACACTGAGGAGTGAGATGCCCCTGTAGTTGTTACAGTCTGTGCGGTCCCCCTTCTTAAAAAGGGGGACCACCAGGGCATCCTTCCAATCCTGCGGAACCCGTCCAGTGGTCCAGACTGTTGTTATGATGTCATATAGGGCAGTCTGTGCACAAACGCCACCCTCCCTCAGCATTTCGCTTGGGAGATCATCTCTGCCCGCTGCCTTTCCTGGTCTCAGACTCCGGATCGCCTTCAATACTTCCTCAGCAGATGGCACCTCAGCCAGCCACTCACAGGGGGTGACTTCATCCAATATTTGAGGCACCACAGCCTCAGCAGGGTCATCCTCACTTTGTGCCACGATGTTTTCCTGGCTGAGGGATTTTCCCTCCCCCAGGACCTCACAGAAATGCTCAGCAAATCTGCGAACCTGTTCCTGGGGGTCGGAAATTGGATCACCGTTTTTTCCCCTAATGATGGTAATAGGTGTGGCGCTGCAGGTTACTTTTTTGATGGAGTTAAATAGAGATTTGTGATCACGGGCCACTGAGGCAGACTCCATCTCCTCAGCAACCCGCGACCACCACCCATCCTTGCAGCGCCTCACGGCTCTCCGAACCTCCGAGCGAAGGCTGCGGTAAGCCTCCTCATTCTCTGACGTGGGATTCTGTAGCCGATGACAGTGGGCCTGTCGCTTTTTCTCAACCATCCTGAACAACTCCTCTGTCATCCAGGGTGTCTGGGGAGGTCTGGACCGCGTACCCAAAGCAGCCATTGCAGCTGCATGAGTCACAGTCCTAAACCTCGCCCATTTACCCTCGACATCAGGAGGAGTCGGGGACGATGCCAATCCCAGCCGCAAGCGATGATGAAATTCTCGCTTGCAACTTTCATCAGATAACTGAGACCAGGCCACTTTAGGTTGGAATGGGGTCCTGGGTGTACACCCACCACCGGAGTGGAAGAATGGCAGGCGCATCTTACAGATGACTAGTCGATGGTCAGAGGGCAGATCAGCTCCACGGTAGGTCCTGGTGTCAAGGACATGGGCTCGCATTCGCTGGTCCGTCACTATGTAGTCCAGCAGATGTTCTTGCTTGGACCCGGCATGCATCCATGATGTTGTGTGGATGCGCCGATGCCGGAACAGCGTGTTGGTAATTACAAGCCCATGGGCTGCACAAAAATCTAACAGCCTCCTACCGTTGTTATTGAGCTGATCTGGCCCATGCCCTCCAATCACTCCAGACCAGGTGCCAGTATCATGACCAACTCGGGCATTGAAGTCACCCAACATGATGACTCTATCCCGAGGGGCCACTTTAGCCAGCACCTGTGACAGGAGGTCATAGAAGGCATCTGACTCATCGGCTTTGCCTGCATCCCTCCACGGATGTTCATCTTCGGTGGGGGCATAAGTAACCACGACCACCATTCCTCGCCTCCGGTTGATGGGAAGGCGTGCCCAAAGTAGCCTGGGGCTTACATCTTCCCACACCTCACCGCCACGCTCCCACGCCCCCTTCATTCTTTTGTTCAAAAGAAGACCCACACCCTGTTGTTTGGCAGTCTGCTGCCCCGAGTAGAGGACTGTCCACCCCTCATGGTGGCAGGAGCCAGAGCCGGTCCACCGGACCTCCTGAATGCCGCATAGATCCAGGCGGTACCGGTCCAGCTCCCGACAGAGGAGTGGCAGCCTCTCCTCTGCAGTGAGCGTTCGAACATTCCACGTGGCCACCCGTAGTGGCTTTTCGTTGTTTCTGGAGTAGCGCCGAGGGTAGGTATTCAATCTCCTGGCTCCGCCAATTGGGGTTTGGCCAGGAGACGTCATAGACGCCTGGCCCCCCGGGGCCTCCGGCACAAGCTTAGTTGTTACATATTTCAGTTTAATTCGTGGTTTTGTGGTAATTAATTGAAGGTGGAGGGGTTACCAGCCCCTCGCACCCGTCCAGAGCCCCCGTTTAGCCCCTGTGGTGGACACATATGCCATGAAGGGAGGAGCCAATCAAAATTGGAACTCCCCCCACAGCGCTGTCCACGACAGAGTTGCCCGTCCGGCACCGCGAGGAGGTAGGGGGTTGTTTTGCCGGACAAAACATACACACACACACAGTGACACACACACACATACACACACACACATACAGTGACACACACATACAACAACAACAACCGCCATTCGCCACTACGTGGCGGTGACGTCACCACGACGCTTGTGCCAGGCTATGTGCACCGTGAGGCCACGTGAAGTGTCGAACGCCCGCTGGCAGGAGGTCACTGGGCAGACCCAGGTGCCACGGGTCGACTGACTGAGATGACTGGCTGATGCACCACCTGTGCCCCCTACTGTGCCAACCTGCTGTGCTTTAGCCACCCGGCGCTCCGCTCGTTCTGAGCGTCGCTCCTCCGCCCTCCGTTGTTGTTGGAGGGCGACTGCCTCCAACTGCCCAGTAGCATCCTTGACGAGCCTCCTCCACAGAGGCCGATCTTGACACCGCTGGTACCAGTCATCGGCAAGTCCACTCAGCTCCACGTCCTCCTGTACCACATCACTCCATCTCTTCTCTAGCCCGTGCCACGCCCGCTTAGCCCCCTCAATCCGGCCAAACAAAAGCTGTTTCGGCATGCGGTGGCTGGGCATGCGGGCTACATGACCCAGCCATCGCAGCCTTGCCTGCCGGAGGAGCTCACCGATGGGACCTTGCCCAGATCTTTCAAGGATTTGTGAGCTCCTCACACAATCCAGTCTGGTTAAACCCAGGATGGATCGTAGGCAGGCCAGCCTAAATGTTTCTAACCGGCGAAGATGTTCCATTAGGGGGGTCCACGTTTCGCAAGCGTAGAGAAGGGAGGGAATGACCGTGGCCGAGAAGACCTGAAGCTTAGTGCGGAGCGACAGACCAGGTAGCTTCCACACAGCGTTACGCAACCGATGAAAAGATATTGCCGCTCGACTGATTCAGAGTGAGACCTCTGCTGTTAAACTGGAGCCAGTCATAAGCACACTGCCCAAGTATGGGAAACTCTCCACTCTCTCCACAACTGCCCCATCACCGATCGGGAGTTGTGGGGGTGGAGTGTCCGATGGTACAAAATACCCAGGCAGGTGCTTAGTTTTGGTGGGGCTGATGGTAAGGCCCCACCTCTTAGTGGCACGCTCCAGTCTCAACAGCAGCGTCTCCAACTCCTCCTCTGACTGAGCAGCTATTACCAAATCATCAGCATACATAACGTGGTTGAGCAATAGGGAGCCATCCCTTGACCGCACCCGGTTATCGATCAGCCTCCCATTATATCTGTACCATATGGAGAGTCCCCCGGTACAGCTATTGAAGGCGTCACGAACTACGTGGTCAAAATAGATGTTAAATAATGTGGGAGCCAGAGGACATCCCTGTCGCACCCCAAGGTGTACAGGGAATGGCTCTGACTCCCGGCCACGTAGTTTTACCCGGGCCCGCTCACCATCATGAAGGTCCTTAATGATCGTGAGCAGAGGGTCAGGTACTCCAAAAGCACGAAGAACGACCCAGAGCCCAGGCCTACTGATGGTATCATAGGCCTTGACCAGGTCAATAAAGCAGAGATGTAGGTCTTGTTGGAATTCTCTACACCTCTGCTGTAGCAGACGGACAGAAAATATGGCATCTGTGCAGGACCGCCCTTTCCTGAAACCGCATTGGGGCTCCGCAAGCCTCTCCTCAGCGTGTCTGGCAAGGCGATGTTGAATAATCCTTGCCAGGACCTTTCCCGGCACACTGAGGAGTGAGATGCCCCTGTAGTTGTTAGTCTTTTTAAGAAGGGGGACCACCAGGGCATCCTTCCAATCCTGCGGAACCCGTCCAGTGGTCCAGACTGTTGTTATGATGTCATGTAGGGCAGTCTGTGCACAAACGCTGCCCTCCCTCAGCATTTCGCTTGGGAGATCATCTCTGCCCGCTGCCTTTCCTGGTCTCAGACTCCGGATAGCCTTCAGTACTTCCTCAACAGATGGCACCTCAGCCAGCCACTCACAGGGGGTGACTTCTTCCAATATTTGAGGCACCGCAGCCTCAGCAGGGTCATCCTCACTTTGTGCCACGATGTTTTCCTGGCTGAGGGATTTTCCCTCCCCCAGGACCTCACAGAAATGCTCAGCAAATCTGCAAACCTGTTCCTGGGGGTCGGAGATTGGATCACCGTTTTTTTCCCCTAATGATGGTAATAGGTGTGGCGCTGCAGGTTACTTTTTTGATGGAGTTAAATAGAGATTTGTGATCACGGGCCACTGAGGCAGACTCCATCTCCTCAGCAACCCGCGACCACCACCCATCCTTGCAGCGCCTCACGGCTCTCCAAACCTCCGAGCGAAGGCTGCGGTAAGCCTCCTCATTCTCTGACGTGGGATTCTGTAGCCGATGACAGTGGGCCTGTCGCTTTTTCTCAACCATCCTGAACACCTCCTCTGTCAGCCAGGGTCTCTGGGGAGGTCTGGACCGCGTACCCAAAGCAGCCTAAACCTCGCCCATTTACCCTCGACATCAGGAGGAGTCGGGGACGATGCCAATCCCAGCCGCAAGCGATGATGAAATTCTCGCTTGCAACTTTCATCAGATAACTGAGACCAGGCCACTTTAGGTCGGAATGGGGTCCTGGGTGTACACCCACCATCGGAGTGGAAGAATGGCAGGCGCATCTTACAGATGACTAGTCGATGGTCAGAGGGCAGATCAGCTCCACGGTAGGTCCTGGTGTCAAGGACATGGGCTCGCATCCGCTGGTCCGTCACTATGTAGTCCAGCAGATGTTCTTGCTTGGACCCGGCATGCATCCATGATGTTGTGTGGATGCGCCGATGCCGGAACAGCGTGTTGGTAATTACAAGCCAATGGGCTGCACAAAAATCTAGCAGCCTCCTACCGTTGTTATTGAGCTGATCTGGCCCATGCCCTCCAATCCCTCTAGACCAGGTGCCAGCATCATGACCAACTCGGGCATTGAAGTCAACCAACAAGATGACTCTATCCCGAGGGGCCACTTTAGCCAGCACCTGTGACAGGAGGTCATAGAAGGCATCTGACTCATCGGCTTTGCCTGCATCCCTCCACGGATGTTCATCTTCGGTGGCGGCATAAGTAACCACGACCACAACTCCTCGCCTCCGGTTGATGGGAAGGCGAGCCCAAAGTAGCCTGGGGCTTACAGCTTCCCACACCTCACCGCCACGCTCCCACGCCCCCTTCATTCTTTTGTTCAAAAGAAGAGCCACACCCTGTTGTTTGGCAGTCTGCTGCCCCGAGTAGAGGACTGTCCACCCCTCATGGTGGCAGGAGCCAGAGCCGGTCCACCGGACCTCCTGAATGCCGCATAGATCCAGGCGGTACCGGTCCAGCTCCCGACAGAGGAGTGGCAGCCTCTCCTCCGCAGTGAGCGTTCGAACATTCCACGTGGCCACACGAAGTGGCTTTTCGTTGTTTCTGGAGGAGCCCCGAGGGTAGAGATTCAATCTCCTGGCTCCGCCAATTGGGGTTTGGCCAGGAGACGTCATAGACACCTGGCCCCCCCGCGACCTCCGGCACATGCTTATTAGTTACATATTTCAGTTTAACTCGTGGTTTAGTGGTAATTAATTGAAGGTGGAGGGGTTACCAGCCCCTCGCACCCGTCCAGAGCCCCCGTCCAGAGCCCCCGTCCAGAGCCCCCGTTTAGCCCGTGTGGTGGAGGAGCCAATCAAAATTGGACCTCCCCCCACAGCACTGTCCACGACAGAGTTGCCCGTCCGGCACTGCGAGGAGGTAGGGGGTTGTTTTGCCTACACACACAGTGACACACACACATACATACACACCACACACATACACACACATACATACACACATACATACACACACATACACACACATACACACACAGTGATACACCTACACACATACACACACACACCTACACACACACCTACACACACCTACACACAAAGACAAAGATCCCCCATATAGCCTTAACCGACTGTAGGGGCAAGTGCTGTTAGCGAGCACCTATGAAGGCCGGAACGGTACACGAGGGGGTGGGTGGCCAGCACCACGCCCGATCGCCTTTGTCTCCCTAGTGGCAATGTTTACACACCGCACCAGGTACTCATTTGAGGCTGAGTCGACCTAGGGGAGGCCCGGGACCACACACCTACACACACACACACCTACACACACACACCTACACACACACACCTACACACACACACACCTACACACACACCTACACACACACACACCTACACACACACCTACACACACACCTACACACACACACACCTACACACACACCTACACACACCTACACACACCTACACACACACACCTACACACACACCTACACACACACCTACACACACACCTACACACACCTACACACACACACCTACACACACACACCTACACACACACACACCTACACACCCCTACACACACACACACACACCTACACACACCTACACACACCTACACACACACCTACACACACACACACCTACACACCTACACACACACACCTACACACACACCTACACACACACACACACCTACACACACACCTACACACACACACACACCTACCTACACACACACACCTACACACACACACCTACACACACACCTACACACACCTACACACACACACACCTACACACACACACACCTACACACACACACCTACACACACACACACCTACACACCTACACACACACACCTACACACACACACCTACACACACACACACACCTACACACACACACACCTACACACACACCTACACACACACACCTACACACACACCTACACACACACACCTACACACACACCTACACACACACACACCTACACACACACACACCTACACACACACACACCTACACATACACACACCTACACACACACACCTACACACACCTACACACACACCTACACACACACCTACACACACACCTACACACACCTACACACACACCTACACACACACACCTACACACACACACCTACACACACCTACACACACACCTACACACACCTACACACACACACCTACACACACACACACACACCTACACACCTACACACACACACCTACACACACACACACCTACACACACACCTACACATACACACACACACCTACACACACACACCTACCTACACACACACACCTACACACACACACACCTACGCACACACACACCTACACACACACACCTACACACCTACACACACACACACCTACACACACACACCTACACACACACCTACACACACACACCTACACACACACCTACACACACACACCTACACACACACCTACACACACACCTACACACACACACGAGTGAGTAAGTGACTGAGCGAACGAGCGAGCGATATTTGAACAACACCGACCGTGAGGACTCTCCTCCTCCTCCACCGTGCGTGTTTGTGTGTTGGCGGTGGCTGGCCCCGCCCCTCGCCCCGCCCACCACCCCCTCGCCCCGCCCCTCGCCCCGCCCATTGCCCCCGCCCCCACCCACTCGCCCCCGCCCATCGCCCCGCCCCCCACCCCCCGGCCCCGCCCCCAGGAGCTGGCCGCGTGCCAGGAGGCGAGTCAGGAGCACGAGCTGCTGATGGGAGCCCTGACAGCGATGCAGGAGAAGACTCAGCACCTGGAGAACAGCCTGAGCGCCGAGACCCGCATCAAGCTGGACCTCTTCTCCGCCCTGGGCGACGCCAAGCGGCAGCTCGAGATCGCACACGGTGGGGTGACTCACTCACTCAGTCACTCACTCAGTCAGTCACTCAGTCACTCAGTCAGTCACTCAGTCAGTCACTCAGTCAGTCACTCAGTCACTCAGTCAGTCACTCAGTCACTCAGTCACTCACTCAGTCACTCACTCAGTCAGTCACTCACTCACTCAACCACTCACCCACCCACTCACCCACCCACTCACACACACACTCACTCAGTCACTCACTCAGTCACTCAGTCACTCACTCAGTCACTCAGTCACTCACTCAGTCACTCAGTCAGTCACTCAGTCACTCACTCAGTCAGTCAGTCACTCAGTCACTCACTCAGTCAGTCACTCACTCAGTCACTCACTCAGTCAGTCACTCAGTCACTCACTCAGTCACTCACTCACTGAGTCACTCACTCAGTCACTCAGTCACTCGCTCAGTCAGTCAGTCACTCAGTCAGTCACTCAGTCACTCACTCAGTCACTCACTCAGTCACTCAGTCACTCAGTCACTCACTCAGTCACTCAGTCACTCGCTCAGTCACTCACTCAGTCACTCAGTCGCTCGCTCAGTCACTCACTCAGTCGCTCACTCACTCAACCACTCAGTCACTCACTCACTCAGTCACTCACCCAGTCACTCAGTCACTCACTCAGTCACTCACTCAGTCACTCAGTCACTCGCTCAGTCACTCACTCAGTCACTCACTCAACCACTCAGTCACTCACTCACTCAGTCACTCACTCAGTCACTCACTCAGTCACTCACTCAGTCGCTCACTCAGCCGAGACCCGCATCAAGCTGGACCTCTTCTCCGCCCTGGGCGACGCCAAGCGGCAGCTCGAGATCGCACACGGTGGGGCGACTCACTTAGTCACTCACTCAGTCACTCAGTCACTCGCTCAGTCACTCGCTCAGTCAGTCACTCACTCAGTCACTCACTCAGTCACTCAGTCACTCACTCAGTCACTCGCTCAGTCAGTCAGTCACTCAGTCACTCACTCAGTCACTCAGTCACTCACTCAGTCAGCCAGTCACTCACTCAGTCACTCACTCAGTCACTCAGTCACTCGCTCAGTCAGTCACTCACTCACTCAGTCACTCAGTCAACCACTCAGTCAGTCACTCAGTCACTCACTCAGTCAGTCACTCACTCAGTCACTCAGTCACTCACTCAGTCACTCACTCAGTCACTCAGTTACTCACTTAGTCACTCAGTCACTCACTCACTCAGTCACTCACTCAGTCACTCACTCAGTCACTCACTCAGTCACTCACTCAGTCACCCACTCACTCAGTCACTCACTCAGTCAGTCACTCAGTCACTCACTCAGTCACTCACTCAGTCACTCAGTCACTCACTCAGTCACTCAGTCACTCACTCAGTCACTCACTCAGTCACTCAGTCACTCGCTCAGTCACTCACTCAGTCACTCAGTCACTTGCTCAGTCAGTCAGTCACTCAGTCACTCACTCAGTCACCCACTCACTCAGTCACTCACTCACTCAGTCACTCACTCAACCACTCACCCACCCACTCACACACACACTCACTCAGTCACTCACTCAGTCACTCAGTCACTCACTCAGTCACTCACTCAGTCACTCACTCAGTCACTCAGTCACTCGCTCAGTCACTCACTCAGTCACTGAGTCACTCACTCAGTCACTCACTCAGTCAGTCACTCAGTCACTCAGTCACTCACTCAGTCACTCACTCACTGAGTCACTCACTCAGTCGCTCGCTCAGTCACTCAGTCACTCACTCAGTCACTCGCTCAGTCACTCAGTCACTCGCTCAGTCACTCAGTCACTCACTCAGTCGCTCACTCAGCCGAGACCCGCATCAAGCTGGACCTCTTCTCCGCCCTGGGCGACGCCAAGCGGCAGCTCGAGATCGCACACGGTGGGGTGACTCACTCACTCAGTCAGTCACTCAGTCACTCAGTCACTCACTCAGTCACTCACTCAGTCACTCAGTCACTCACTCAGTCACTCAGTCACTCACTCAGTCACTCAGTCACTTGCTCAGTCAGTCACTCAGTCACTCAGTCAGTCAGTCACTCACTCAGTCACTGAGTCACTCACTCAGTCACTCAGTCACTTGCTCAGTCAGTCACTCAGTCACTCAATCAGTCAGTCACTCACTCAGTCACTCACTCAGTCAGTCACTCAGTCACTCAGTCACTCACTCAGTCACTCAGTCACTCGCTCAGTCACTCACTCAGTCACTCACTGAGTCACTCAGTCACTCACTCAGTCACTCAGTCACTCGCTCAGTCAGTCACTCAGTCAGTCGCTCGCTCAGTCACTCACCCACTCACTCAACCACTCACCCACCCACTCACCCACCCACTCACACACTCACTCACTCAGTCACTCACTCAGTCACTCACCCACCCACTCACACACACACTCACACACACACTCACTCAGTCACTCAGTCAGTCAGTCACTCGCTCAGTCACTCAGTCACTCACTCAGTCACTCGCTCAGTCACTTACTCAGTCAGTCACTCGCTCAGTCACTCAGTCACTCACTCAGTCACTCGCTCAGTCACTTACTCAGTCAGTCACTCGCTCAGTCACTCAGTCACTCACTCAGTCACTCGCTCAGTCACTCACTCAGTCTGTCGCTCGCTCAGTCACTCAGTCACTCGCCCGCTCAGTCACTCGCCCGCTCAGTCACTCGCCCGCTCAGTCACTCGCTGAGTCACTCAGTCACTCGCTCATTCACTCGCTCGCTCACTCACTCAGTCACTCGCCCGCTCAGTCACTCGCCCGCTCAGTCACTCGCCCGCTCAGTCACTCGCTGAGTCACTCAGTCACTCGCTCAGTCACTCGCTCGCTCAGTCACTCGCTCAGTCACTCAGTCGCCCGCTCAGTCACTCGCTCAGTCACTCAGTCACTCGCCCAGTCACTCGCTCAGTCACTCGCTCAGTCACTCGCTCAGTCACTCGCCCGCTCAGTCACTCGCCCGCTCAGTCACTCGCTCAGTCACTCGCTCAGTCGCTCACTCGCTCAGTCACTCGCTCAGTCGCTCAGTCACTCGCCCGCTCAGTCACTCGCTCAGTCACTCGCTCAGTCGGTCAGTCACTCGCCCGCTCAGTCACTCGCTCACCCACCCCCTCACCCCCCTGCCCCCCCCCCCCCCACCTGCCCCCCACAGGGCAGCTCCAGCTGAAGGAGGCGGAGATTGCGGAGCTGAAGCAGCGTGTGGCCGAGGCTCTGGCTGTCATGCCGAGCTCCCTCTACCCCCCCGCGCCCTCCCACTCCTCCTCGGCCCCCCACTCCTCCTCGGCCCCCCACTCCTCCTCGGCCCCCCACTCCGGGCCGGCGGCCGGGGCCGGCGGCGGGGTCGGCGGGGGGGCCGGCGGGGGGGTGGGCGGGGGGGTCGGCGGGGGGGCCGGCGGGGGGGCCGGCATGGTGGTCGTGGCTCCCCACTACTCGGCAAACTTCATGGAGAAGGCGCCGGGGGGAGGCGGCTCCGTCGTGGTGGGGGGTAGCGGCGGCGGTGGTGGGGGGGGCGGCGGTGGTGGTGGTGGTGGGGGGGGCGGCGGTGGTGGGGGGGGGCGGGGGGTCGTCTTTGTCGTCGTCGGCGGCGTCTTCACTCGATCCCAACGCCTGCATCTACCAGCCGCTGGGCAGCGGCAAGTAGGGTGGGGTGGGTGGGGGGAGGTAGGGTGGGTGGGGTGGGTGGGGGGAGGTAGGGTGGGTGGGTGGGGGGAGGTAGGGTGGGTGGGTGGGGTGTGTGGGTAGGGTGGGTAGGTAGGGTGGGCTAGGGTGGGTGGGTAGGGTGGGTAGGGTGGGTAGGGTTGGTAGGGTTGGTAGGGTGGGTAGGGTTGGTAGGGTGTTGTAGGGCTGGTAGGGTTGGTAGGGTGGGTAGGGTGTTGTGGGGTGGGTAGGGTTGGTAGGGTGTTGTAGGGTGGGTAGGGTTGGTAGGGTGGGTAGGGTAGGTAGGGTTGGTAGGGTTGGTAGGGTGTTGTAGGGTTGGTAGGGTTGGTAGGGTGGGGTAGGGTGGGTAGGGTTGGTAGAGTTGGTAGGGTGGGTAGGGTGGGTAGGGTGTTGTAGGGTTGGTAGGGTGGGGTAGGGTTGGTAGGGTGGGTAGGGTAGGGTTGGTAGGGTGGGTAGAGTTGGTAGGGTGTTGTAGGGTGGGTAGGGTGGGTAGGGTTGGTAGGGTGTTGTAGGGTGGGTAGGGTGTTGTAGGGTTGGTAGGGTTGTTAGGGTGGGGTAGGGTTGGTAGGGTGGGTAGGGTTGGTAGGGTTGGTAGGGTGGGTAGGGTTGGTAGGGTTGGTGGGGTGTTGTGGGGTGGGTAGGGTTGGTAGGGTTGGTAGGGTGTTGTGGGGTGTTGTAGGGTGGGGTAGGGTTGGTAGGGTTGGTAGGGTGGGTAGGGTGGGTAGGGTTGGTAGGGTGGGTAGGGTGGGTAGGGTTGGTAGGGTGGGTAGGGTTGGTAGGGTGGGTAGGGTTGGTAGGGTGGGTAGGGTGTTGTAGGGTGTTATAGGGTGGGTAGGGTGTTGTAGGGTGTTGTAGGGTTGGTAGGGTTGGTAGGGTTGGTAGGGTGTTGTAGGGTGGGTAGGGTTGGTAGGGTTGGTAGGGTGGGTAGGGTTGGTAGGGTGGGTGGGGTGGGTAGGGTTGGTAGGGTTGGTAGGGTGGGTAGGGTTGGTAGGGTTGAGTAGGGTGTTGTGGGGTGGGTAGGGTTGGTAGGGTTGGTAGGGTGGGTAGGGTTGGTAGGGTGTTGTAGGGTTGGTAGGGTTGGTAGGGTGGGTAGGGTGGGTAGGGTGGGGTAGGGTTGGTAGGGTTGGTAGGGTGGGGTAGGGTTGGTAGGGTTGGTAGGGTGGGTAGGGTGGGTAGGGTGGGGTAGGATTGGTAGGGTGGGTAGGGTGGGGTAGGGTTGGGTAGGGTTGGTAGGGTTGGTAGGGTGGGTAGGGTGGGTAGGGTGGGGTAGGGTTGGTAGGGTTGGTAGGGTGTTGTAGGGTTGGTAGGGTGGGGTAGGGTTGGTAGGGTTGGTAGGGTGGGTAGGGTTGGTAGGGTGGGTAGGGTGGGTGGGGTGTTGTAGGGTGGGGTAGGGTTGGTAGGGTGTTGTAGGGTTGGTAGGGTGGTTAGGGTTGGTAGGGTGGTTAGGGTTGGTAGGGTGGTTAGGGTTGGTAGGGTTGGTAGGGTGTTGTGGGGTTGGTAGGGTTGGTAGGGTTGGTAGGGTGGGTAGGGTGTTGTAGGGTTGGTAGGGTGGGTAGGGTGGGTAGGGTGTTGTAGGGTGGGTAGGGTTGGTAGGGTTGGTAGGGTGGGTAGGGTTGGTAGGGTTGGTAGGGTGTTGTAGGGTGTTGTAGGGTTGGTAGGGTGTTGTAGGGTTGGTAGGGTTGGTAGGGTTGGTAGGGTGGGTGGGTAGGGTTGGTAGGGTGGGTTGGGTTGGTAGGGTGTTGTGGGGTGGGTAGGGTTGGTAGGGTGTTGTGGGGTGGGTAGGGTTGGTAGGGTGTTGTGGGGTGGGTAGGGTTGGTAGGGTGTTGTAGGGTGGGTAGGGTTGGTAGGGTGTTGTAGGGTGGGTAGGGTGTTGTAGGGTTGGCAGGGTGTTGTGGGGTGGGGTGGGTGAGAGGTGGGTGGACAGGTGAATGGGACCTAGTGAGTTGTAGCAGGAGAGGCACGCTGTGAGTTGTTGTTGTTGTTGGGTGGTGGTTGTGGTGGTGGTTGTGGTGGTTGTTGTTGGTTTTGGTTGTTGTTGTGGTTGTTGGTGGCGCTGTTTTGTCCTCTTTGGTGAGAGCGGCTCGGAGAGTGGCGGCGGTGGTGACGGTGATTGTCTCAAGGACCACTACCTGGGCCTCCCCTAGGTCGACTCAGCCTCAACCCAATCTCACCGTTCATTGGTTCCCCACCCACCCCTCCCCTCCACCCTCTCCCCCCCAACTCTCACTGTTCATTGGCTCCCCACCCACCCCTCTCCCCCCAACTCTCACCGTTCATTGGCTCCCTACTCACCCCTCCCCCCCACCCTCTCCCCCCCAACTCTCACTGTTCATTGGCTCCCCCCCCACCCTCTCCCCCCCCAACTCTCACTGTTCATTGGCTCCCCACCCTCTCCCCCCCCAATCTCACTGTTCATTGGCTCCCCACCCCACCCTCTCCCCCCCAACTCTCACTGTTCATTGGCTCCCCACCCACCCCTCCCCCCCACAACTCTCACTGTTCATTGGCTCCCCCCCACCCTCTCCGCCCCAACTCTCACTGTTCATTGGCTCCCCACCCAACCGTCTCCCCCCCACCCTCTCCCCCCCAACTCTCACTGTTCATTGGCTCCCCACCCACCCCTCCCCCCCACCCTCTCCTACCCCCTTTCCTGCCAAGTCTCAACGTTCATTCCCCCACCCCCTGCCCATATTAGGCCTCGCCCACAGACATGCTCATTAACATAACCCCGCCCCCTGAAGTCTTGCGCGCCCCCCCCCCCCCAAGCCTCGTCGTTAATTGGCTCCCACCCTCCCATATTAGGCCTCGCCCACAGCCAACCTCATTAGCATAACCCCCTCAAGTCTTGCCCCTCCCCGCCATCGCTCACCATTGATTGGCTCCCCCCCCCCCCATATTAGGCTTCGCCCACGGTCATCCTCATTAACATAATGCCCCCCCGGGCCCCTCCCTAATTGTGCCCCCACCATTTTTTTCGATGGGGAGGGGGGGGAGTTGTCAACCAATCCCAGTGGCTCGTCGTTTTGTCATTATCATATTAGGCCCCACCCTCTATCCCGCCTGTCGCCTGATTGGTTGGGGAGTGGTTGGGAGGGGGGGTGCCCCCCCCCGCGCCTTGGTTGTGATTCGTGAATTCATTCATTAAATATTTTCATGCAAAAAAAACCGAGAATATTTATTTACGATGTGGATCAAACTAAATCCCACCCACTCAATAACTCACTCAATAACTCACTCACTTAAAGACTCACTCACCCACTCAATAACTCACTCACCCACTCACTCAATCACTCACTCACCCACTCAATCACTCACCCACCCACTCAATAACTCACTCATCCACTCACTCAATAACTCACTCAAAGACTCACTCACTCAATAACTCACGCACCCACTCAATAACTAACTCAATAACTCACTCACCCACTCAATAACTCACTCACTCAAAGACTCATCCACTCACTCAATAACTCACTCATCCACTCACTCAATAACTCACTCAAAAACTCACTCACTCACCCACTCACTTAATCACTCACCCATTCAATCACTCACCCACTCACTCAATAACTCACTCAAAGACTCACTCACCCACTCACTCACCCACTCACTCAATCACTCACTCAATAACTCACTCATCCACTCACTCAATAACTCACTCACTCAATAACTCACCCACTCAATAACTCACCCACTCAATAACTCACCCACTCACTCAATCACTCACCCACCCACTCACTCAATAACTCACCCACCCACCCACTCAATAACTCACTCACTCAATAACTCACTCAATAACTCACTCACCCACTCACTCAATAACTCACCCACTCACTCAATAACTCACCTACCCACTCACTCACCCACTCACTCACCCACTCACTCAATAACTCACTCACTCACCCACTCAATCACTCACCCATTCAATCACTCACCCACTCACTTAATCACTCACCCATTCAATCACTCGCTCACCCACTCAATCACTCACCCACTCACTCAATCACTCACCCACTCAATCACCCACTTAAAATCACTCACCCATTCAATCACTCACCCACTCACTCACCCACTCAATCACTCACCCACTCATTCACCCACGCAATCATTCACCCATTCAATCACTCACTCAAACACTCACCCACTCATTCACCTACTCAATCACTAACCCACTCAATCACTCACTCACTCATTCACCCACTCACTCACCCACTCAATCACTCACCCACTCATTCACTCACCCACTCAATCACTCACCCACCCAATCACTCACCCACTCAATCACTCACTAACCCACTCATTCACTCACCCAGTCACTCAATCACTCACCCAATCACTCAATCACTCACCCACTCAGTCACCCACTCAATCACTCACTCACCCACTAAATAACTCACTCAATCACCCACTCACCCATTCAATCACTCACTCACCCACTCAATAACTCACCCACCCAATCACTCACCCACTCAATCACCCACCTAATCAATCACCCACTCAATCACTCAATAACCCACTCAATCACTCACCCACTCAATCACTCATTCAATCACCCACCTACCCAATCACTCACCCACACAGCCACTCACCCACTGAGGCTCACAGAGCCAGACTGAGGCTCCCACAGGGTTCAGTGTTAATCACTGAGACTCACAGAGCCAGACTGAGGCTCCCACAGGGTTCAGTGTTAATCACTGAGACTCACAGAGCCAGACTGAGGCTCCCACAGGGTTCAGTGTTTATCACTGAGACTCACAGAGCCAGACTAAGGCTCCCACAGGGTTCAGTGTTAATCACTGAGGCTTACAGAGCCAGACTGAGGCTCCCACAGGGTTCAGTGTTAATCACTGAGACTCACAGAGCCAGAATAAGACTCCCACAGGGTTCAGTGTTAATCACTGAGACTCACAGAGCCAGACTAAGGCTCCCACAGGGTTCAGTGTTAATCACTGAGACTCACAGAGCCAGACTAGGGCTCCCACAGGGTTCAGTGTTAATCACTGAGGCTTACAGAGCCAGACTGAGGCTCCCACAGGGTTCAGTGTTAATCACTGAGACTCAGAGCCAGAATAAGACTCCCACAGGGTTCAGTGTTAATCACTGAGACTCACAGAGCCAGACTAGGGCTCCCACAGGGTTCAGTGTTAATCACTGAGGCTCACAGAGCCAGACTAAGGCTCCCACAGGGTTCAGTGTTAATCACTGAGGCTCACAGAGCCAGACTTAGACTCCCACAGGGTTCAGTGTTAATCACTGAGACTCACAGAGCCAGACTAGGGCTCCCACAGGGTTCAGTGTTAATCACTGAGGCTCACAGAGCCAGACTAAGGCTCCCACAGGGTTCAGTGTTAATCACTGAGGCTCACAGAGCCAGAATAAGACTCCCACAGGGTTCAGTGTTAATCACTGAGACTCACAGAGCCAGACTAGGGCTCCCACAGGGTTCAGTGTTAATCACTGAGGCTCACAGAGCCAGACTAAGGCTCCCACAGGGTTCAGTGTTAATCACTGAGGCTCACAGAGCCAGACTGAGGCTCCCACAGGGTTCAGTGTTAATCACTGAGACTCACAGAGCCAGAATAAGACTCCCACAGGGTTCAGTGTTAATCACTGAGACTCACAGAGCCAGACTAGGGCTCCCACAGGGTTCAGTGTTAATCACTGAGGCTCACAGAGCCAGACTAAGGCTCCCACAGGGTTCAGTGTTAATCACTGAGGCTCACAGAGCCAGACTTAGACTCCCACAGGGTTCAGTGTTAATCACTGAGGCTCACAGAGCCAGACTGAGGCTCCCACAGGGTTCAGTGTTAAACACTGAGACTCACAGAGCCAGACTAGGGCTCCCACAGGGTTCAGTGTTAATCACTGAGACTCACAGAGCCAGACTGAGGCTCCAATAGGGTTCAGTGTTAATCACTAAGACTCACAGAGCCAGACTGAGGCTCCCACAGGGTTCAGTGTAAATCACTGAGACTCACAGTGCCAGACTAAGGCTCCGACAGGGTTCAGTGTTAATCACTGAGGCTCACAGAGCCAGACTGAGGCTCCCACAGGGTTCAGTGTTAATCACTGAGACTCACAGAGCCAGACTGAGGCTCCCACAGGGTTCAGTGTTAAACACTGAGACTAACAGAGCCAGACTGAGGCTCCCATAGGGTTGAGTGTTAATCACTGAGACTCACAGAGCCAGATTGAGGCTCCCACAGGGTTCAGTGTTAATCACTGAGACTCACAGAGACATACTAAGACACCCACAGGGTTCAGTGTTCATCACTGAGACTCACAGAGCCAGACTAAGGCTCCCACAGGGTTCAGTGTTAATCAATGAGATTCGCAGAGCCAGACTAAGGCTCCCACAGGGTTCAGTGTTAATCACCGTGACTCACAGAGCCAGACTGAGGCTCCCACAGGGTTCAGTGCTAATCACTGAGACTCACAGAGCCAGACCGAGGCTCCCACAGGGTTCAGTGTTAATCACTGAGGCTCACAGAGCCAGACTAAGGCTCCCACAGGGTTCAGTGTTAATCAGTGAGACTCACAGAGCCAGACTGAGGCTTCCACAGGGTTCAGTGTTAATAACTGAGGCTCACAGAGCCAGACTAAGGCTCCCACAGGGTTCAGTGTTAATCACTGAGACTCACAGAGCCAGACTGAGGCTCCCACAGGGTTCAGTGTTAATCACTGAGACTCACAGAGCCAGACTAAGACTCCCACAGGGTTCAGTGTTAATCACTGAGACTCACAAGCCAGACTGAGGCTCCCACAGGGTTCAGTGTTAATCACTGAGGCTCACAGAGCCAGACTAAGGCTCCCACAGGGTTCAGTGTTAATCACTGAGACTCACAGAGCCAGAATGAGACTCCGACAGGGTTCAGTGTTAATCACTGAGACTCACAGAGCCAGACTAGGGCTCCCACAGGGTTCAGTGTTAATCACTGAGACTCACAGAGCCAGACTAGGGCTCCCACATGGTTCAGTGTTAATCACTGAGGCTCACAGAGCCAGACTGGGTCTCCCATAGGGTTCAGTGTTAATCACTGAGACTCACAGAGCCAGACTAGGGCTCCCACAGGGTTCAGTGTTAATCACTGAGGCTCACAGAGCCAGACTAAGGCTCCCACAGGGTTCAGTGTTAATCACTGAGGCTCATAGAGCCAGACTAAGGCTCCCACAGGGTTCAGTGTTAATCACTGAGGCTCACAGAGCCAGACTAAGGCTCCCACAGGGTTCAGTGTTAATTACTAAGACTCACAGAGCCAGACTGAGGCTCCCACAGGGTTCAGTGTTAATCACTAAGACTCACAGAGCCAGACTGAGGCTCCCACAGGGTTCAGTGTTAATCACGGAGGCTCATAAAGCCAGGCTAACGCTCCCACAGGGTTCAGTGTTAATCACTGAGGCTCACAGAGCCAGACTAAGGCTCGCACAGGGTTCAGTGTTAATCACTGAGGCTCACACAGCCAGACTAAGGCTCCCACAGGGTTCAGTGTTAATCACCGTGACTCACAGAGCCAGACTAAGACTCCCACAGGGTTCAGTGTTAATCACTGAGACTCACAGAGCCAGACTGAGGCTCCCACACGGTTCAGTGTTAATCACTGAGACTCACAGAGCCAGATTAAGACTCCCACAGGGTTCAGTGTTAATCACTGAGACTCACAGAGCCAGACTAAGATTCCCACAGGGTTCAATGTTAATCAATGAGACTCACAGAGCCAGACTGAGGCTCCCACAGGGTTCAGTGTTAATCACTGAGACTCACAGAGCCAGAATGAGGCTCCCACAGGGTTCAGTGTTAATCACTGAGACTCACAGAGCCACAATGAGACTCCGACAGGGTTCAGTGTTAATCACTGAGACTCACAGAGCCAGACTAGGGCTCCCACAGGGTTCAGTGTTACTCACTGAGGCTCACAGAGCCAGACTAAGGCTCCCACAGGGTTCAGTGTTAATCACCGTGACTCACAGAGCCAGAATGAGACTCCGACAGGGTTCAGTGTTAATCACTGAGACTCACAGAGCCAGACTAGGGCTCCCACAGGGTTCAGTGTTAATCACTGAGACTCACAGAGCCAGACTAGGGCTCCCACAGGGTTCAGTGTTAATCACTGAGGCTCATAGAGCCAGACTAAGGCTCCCACAGGGTTCAGTGTTAATCACTGAGGCTCATAGAGCCAGACTAAGACTCCCACAGGGTTCAGTGTTAATCACTGAGACTCACAGAGCCAGACTAAGGCTCCCACAGGGTTCAGTGTTAATCACTGAAGCTCACAGAGCCAGACTAAGGCTCCCACAGGGTTCAGTGTTAATTACTAAGACTCACAGAGCCAGACTGAGGCTCCCACAGGGTTCAGTGTTAATCACTAAGACTCACAGAGCCAGACTGAGGCTCCCACAGGGTTCAGTGTTAATCACGGAGGCTCATAAAGCCAGGCTAACGCTCCCACAGGGTTCAGTGTTAATCACTGAGGCTCACAGAGCCAGACTAAGGCTCGCACAGGGTTCAGTGTTAATCACTGAGGCTCACACAGCCAGACTAAGGCTCCCACAGGGTTCAGTGTTAATCACCGTGACTCACAGAGCCAGACTAAGACTCCCACAGGGTTCAGTGTTAATCACTGAGACTCACAGAGCCAGACTGAGGCTCCCACACGGTTCAGTGTTAATCACTGAGACTCACAGAGCCAGATTAAGACTCCCACAGGGTTCAGTGTTAATCACTGAGACTCACAGAGCCAGACTAAGATTCCCACAGGGTTCAGTGTTAATCAATGAGACTCACAGAGCCAGACTGAGGCTCCCACAGGGTTCAGTGTTAATCACTGAGACTCACAGAGCCAGACTGAGGCTCCCACAGGGTTCAGTGTTAATCACTGAGACTCACAGAGCCAGAATGAGACTCCGACAGGGTTCAGTGTTAATCACTGAGACTCACAGAGCCAGACTAGGGCTCCCACAGGGTTCAGTGTTACTCACTGAGGCTCACAGAGCCAGACTAAGGCTCCCACAGGGTTCAGTGTTAATCACCGTGACTCACAGAGCCAGACTGAGGATCCCACAGGGTTCAGTGTTAATCACTGAGGCCCACAGAGGCAGACTAAGGCTCCCACAGGGTTCAGTATTAATCACTGAGACTCACAGAGCCAGACTAAGATTCCCACAGGGTTCAGTGTTAATCACTGAGACTCACAGAGTCGGACTGAGGCTCCCACAGGGTTCAGTGTTAATCACTGAGACTCACAGAGCCAGACTAAGACTCCCACAGGGTTCAGTGCTAATCACTCAGACTCACAGAGCCAGACTGAGGCTCCCAGAGGGTTCAGTGTTAATCACTGAGACTCACAGAGCCATAATGAGACTCCGACAGGGTTCAGTGTTAATCACTGAGACTCACAGAGCCAGACTAGGGCTCCCACAGGGTTCAGTGTTAATCACTGAGGCTCACAGAGCCAGACTGAGGCTCCCATAGGGTTCAGTGTTAATCACTGAGGCTCACAGAGCCAGACTTAGACTCCCACAGGGTTCAGTGTTAATCACTGAGGCTCACAGAGCCAGACTGAGGCTCCCACAGGGTTCAGTGTTAAACACTGAGACTCACAGAGCCAGACTAGGGCTCCCACAGGGTTCAGTGTTAATCACTGAGACTCACAGAGCCAGACTGAGGCTCCAATAGGGTTCAGTGTTAATCACTAAGACTCACAGAGCCAGACTGAGGCTCCCACAGGGTTCAGTGTAAATCACTGAGACTCACAGTGCCAGACTAAGGCTCCGACAGGGTTCAGTGTTAATCACTGAGGCTCACAGAGCCAGACTGAGGCTCCCACAGGGTTCAGTGTTAATCACTGAGACTCACAGAGCCAGACTGAGGCTCCCACAGGGTTCAGTGTTAAACACTGAGACTAACAGAGCCAGACTGAGGCTCCCATAGGGTTGAGTGTTAATCACTGAGACTCACAGAGCCAGATTGAGGCTCCCACAGGGTTCAGTGTTAATCACTGAGACTCACAGAGACATACTAAGACACCCACAGGGTTCAGTGTTCATCACTGAGACTCACAGAGCCAGACTAAGGCTCCCACAGGGTTCAGTGTTAATCAATGAGATTCGCAGAGCCAGACTAAGGCTCCCACAGGGTTCAGTGTTAATCACCGTGACTCACAGAGCCAGACTGAGGCTCCCACAGGGTTCAGTGCTAATCACTGAGACTCACAGAGCCAGACCGAGGCTCCCACAGGGTTCAGTGTTAATCACTGAGGCTCACAGAGCCAGACTAAGGCTCCCACAGGGTTCAGTGTTAATCAGTGAGACTCACAGAGCCAGACTGAGGCTTCCACAGGGTTCAGTGTTAATAACTGAGGCTCACAGAGCCAGACTAAGGCTCCCACAGGGTTCAGTGTTAATCACTGAGACTCACAGAGCCAGACTGAGGCTCCCACAGGGTTCAGTGTTAATCACTGAGACTCACAGAGCCAGACTAAGACTCCCACAGGGTTCAGTGTTAATCACTGAGACTCACAAGCCAGACTGAGGCTCCCACAGGGTTCAGTGTTAATCACTGAGGCTCACAGAGCCAGACTAAGGCTCCCACAGGGTTCAGTGTTAATCACTGAGACTCACAGAGCCAGAATGAGACTCCGACAGGGTTCAGTGTTAATCACTGAGACTCACAGAGCCAGACTAGGGCTCCCACAGGGTTCAGTGTTAATCACTGAGACTCACAGAGCCAGACTAGGGCTCCCACATGGTTCAGTGTTAATCACTGAGGCTCACAGAGCCAGACTGGGTCTCCCATAGGGTTCAGTGTTAATCACTGAGACTCACAGAGCCAGACTAGGGCTCCCACAGGGTTCAGTGTTAATCACTGAGGCTCATAGAGCCAGACTAAGGCTCCCACAGGGTTCAGTGTTAATCACTGAGGCTCATAGAGCCAGACTAAGGCTCCCACAGGGTTCAGTGTTAATCACTGAGGCTCACAGAGCCAGACTAAGGCTCCCACAGGGTTCAGTGTTAATTACTAAGACTCACAGAGCCAGACTGAGGCTCCCACAGGGTTCAGTGTTAATCACTAAGACTCACAGAGCCAGACTGAGGCTCCCACAGGGTTCAGTGTTAATCACGGAGGCTCATAAAGCCAGGCTAACGCTCCCACAGGGTTCAGTGTTAATCACTGAGGCTCACAGAGCCAGACTAAGGCTCGCACAGGGTTCAGTGTTAATCACTGAGGCTCACACAGCCAGACTAAGGCTCCCACAGGGTTCAGTGTTAATCACCGTGACTCACAGAGCCAGACTAAGACTCCCACAGGGTTCAGTGTTAATCACTGAGACTCACAGAGCCAGACTGAGGCTCCCACACGGTTCAGTGTTAATCACTGAGACTCACAGAGCCAGATTAAGACTCCCACAGGGTTCAGTGTTAATCACTGAGACTCACAGAGCCAGACTAAGATTCCCACAGGGTTCAATGTTAATCAATGAGACTCACAGAGCCAGACTGAGGCTCCCACAGGGTTCAGTGTTAATCACTGAGACTCACAGAGCCAGAATGAGGCTCCCACAGGGTTCAGTGTTAATCACTGAGACTCACAGAGCCACAATGAGACTCCGACAGGGTTCAGTGTTAATCACTGAGACTCACAGAGCCAGACTAGGGCTCCCACAGGGTTCAGTGTTACTCACTGAGGCTCACAGAGCCAGACTAAGGCTCCCACAGGGTTCAGTGTTAATCACCGTGACTCACAGAGCCAGAATGAGACTCCGACAGGGTTCAGTGTTAATCACTGAGACTCACAGAGCCAGACTAGGGCTCCCACAGGGTTCAGTGTTAATCACTGAGACTCACAGAGCCAGACTAGGGCTCCCACAGGGTTCAGTGTTAATCACTGAGGCTCATAGAGCCAGACTAAGGCTCCCACAGGGTTCAGTGTTAATCACTGAGGCTCATAGAGCCAGACTAAGACTCCCACAGGGTTCAGTGTTAATCACTGAGACTCACAGAGCCAGACTAAGGCTCCCACAGGGTTCAGTGTTAATCACTGAAGCTCACAGAGCCAGACTAAGGCTCCCACAGGGTTCAGTGTTAATTACTAAGACTCACAGAGCCAGACTGAGGCTCCCACAGGGTTCAGTGTTAATCACTAAGACTCACAGAGCCAGACTGAGGCTCCCACAGGGTTCAGTGTTAATCACGGAGGCTCATAAAGCCAGGCTAACGCTCCCACAGGGTTCAGTGTTAATCACTGAGGCTCACAGAGCCAGACTAAGGCTCGCACAGGGTTCAGTGTTAATCACTGAGGCTCACACAGCCAGACTAAGGCTCCCACAGGGTTCAGTGTTAATCACCGTGACTCACAGAGCCAGACTAAGACTCCCACAGGGTTCAGTGTTAATCACTGAGACTCACAGAGCCAGACTGAGGCTCCCACACGGTTCAGTGTTAATCACTGAGACTCACAGAGCCAGATTAAGACTCCCACAGGGTTCAGTGTTAATCACTGAGACTCACAGAGCCAGACTAAGATTCCCACAGGGTTCAGTGTTAATCAATGAGACTCACAGAGCCAGACTGAGGCTCCCACAGGGTTCAGTGTTAATCACTGAGACTCACAGAGCCAGACTGAGGCTCCCACAGGGTTCAGTGTTAATCACTGAGACTCACAGAGCCAGAATGAGACTCCGACAGGGTTCAGTGTTAATCACTGAGACTCACAGAGCCAGACTAGGGCTCCCACAGGGTTCAGTGTTACTCACTGAGGCTCACAGAGCCAGACTAAGGCTCCCACAGGGTTCAGTGTTAATCACCGTGACTCACAGAGCCAGACTGAGGATCCCACAGGGTTCAGTGTTAATCACTGAGGCCCACAGAGGCAGACTAAGGCTCCCACAGGGTTCAGTATTAATCACTGAGACTCACAGAGCCAGACTAAGATTCCCACAGGGTTCAGTGTTAATCACTGAGACTCACAGAGTCGGACTGAGGCTCCCACAGGGTTCAGTGTTAATCACTGAGACTCACAGAGCCAGACTAAGACTCCCACAGGGTTCAGTGCTAATCACTCAGACTCACAGAGCCAGACTGAGGCTCCCAGAGGGTTCAGTGTTAATCACTGAGACTCACAGAGCCATAATGAGACTCCGACAGGGTTCAGTGTTAATCACTGAGACTCACAGAGCCAGACTAGGGCTCCCACAGGGTTCAGTGTTAATCACTGAGGCTCACAGAGCCAGACTGAGGCTCCCATAGGGTTCAGTGTTAATCACTGAGACTCACAGAGCCAGACTAGGGCTCCCACAGGGTTCAGTGTTACTCACTGAGACTCACAGAGCCAGACTGAGGCTCCCACAGGGTTCAGTGTTAATCACTGAGACCCACAAAGGCAGACTAAGGCTCCCACAGGGTTCAGTGTTAATCACTGAGACTCACAGAGCCAGACTGAGGCTCCCACAGGGTTCAGTGTTAATCACTAAGACGCCCAGAGCCAGACTGAGGCTCCCACAGGGTTCAGTGTTAATCACTGAGACTCACAGAGCCAGACTGAGGCTCCCACACGGTTCAGTGTTAATCACTGAGACTCACAGAGCCAGACTGAGGCTTCCACAGGGTTCAGTGTTAATCACTGAGGCTCACAGAGCCAGACTAAGACTCCCACAGGATTCAGTGTTAATCACTGTGACTCACAGAGCCAGACTAAGGCTCCCACAGGGTTCAGTGTTAATCACTGAGGCTCACAGATCCAGACTGATGCTCCCTCAAGGTTCAGTGTTAATCACTGAGGCTCACAGAGCCAGACTAAGGCTCCCACAGGGTTCAATGTTAATCACTGAGACTCATAGAGCCAGGCTAAGGCTCCCACAGGGTTCAGTGTTAATAACTGAGGCTCACAGAGCCAGACTAAGGCTCCCACAGGGTTCAGTGTTAATCACTGAGACTCACAGAGCCAGACTAGGGCTCCCACAGGGTTCAGTGTTAATCACTGAGGCTCACAGAGCCAGATTGAGGCTCCCACAGGGTTCAGTGTTAATCACCGTGACTCACAGTGCCAGACTAAGGCTCCCACAGGGTTCAGTGTTAATCACTGAGACTCACAGAGCCAGCCTGAGGCTCCCACAGGGTTCAGTGTTAATCACTGAGACTTACAGAGCCAGACTAAGGCTCCCACATGGTTCAGTGTTAATCACTGAGGCTCACAGAGCCAGACTAAGGCTCCCACAGGGTTCAGTCTTAATCACTGAGGCTCACAGAGCCAGACTAGGGCTCCCACAGGGTTCAGTGTTAATCACTGAGGCTCACAGAGCCAGACTGAGGCTCCCATAGGGTTCAGTGTTAATCACTGAGACTCACAGAGCCAGACTAGGGCTCCCACAGGGTTTAGTGTTACTCACTGAGGCTCACAGAGCCAGACTAAGGCTCCCACAGGGTTCAGTGTTAATCACCGTGACTCACAGAGGCAGACTAAGGCTCCCACAGGGTTCAGTGTTAATCACTGAGACTCACAGAGCCAGACTAAGGCTCCCACAGGGTTCAGTGTTAATCACTGAGGCTCACAGAGCCAGACTAAGGCTCCCACAGGGTTCAGTGTTAATCACTGAGACTCACAGAGCCAGACTAAGGCTCCCACAGGGTTCAGTGTTAATCACTGAGGCTCACAGAGCCAGACTAAGGCTCCCACAGGGTTCAGTGTTAATCACTGAGGCTCACAGAGCCAGACTAAGGCTCCCACAGGGTTCAGTCTTAATCACTGAGGCTCACAGAGCCAGACTAAGGCTCCCACAGGGTTCAGTGTTAATCACTGAGGCTCATAGAGCCAGACTAAGACTCCCACAGGGTTCAGTGTTAATCACTGAGACTCACAGAGCCAGACTAAGGCTCCCACAGGGTTCAGTGTTAATCACTGAGGCTCACAGAGCCAGACAAAGGCTCCCACAGGGTTCAGTGTTAATTACTAAGACTCACAGAGCCAGACTGAGGCTCCCACAGGGTTCAGTGTTAATCACTAAGACTCACAGAGCCAGACTGAGGCTCCCACAGGGTTCAGTGTTAATCACGGAGGCTCATAGAGCCAGGCTAACGCTCCCACAGGGTTCAGTGTTAATCACTGAGGCTCACAGAGCCAGACTAAGGCTCGAACAGGGTTCAGTGTTAATCACTGAGGCTCACACAGCCAGACTAAGGCTCCCACAGGGTTCAGTGTTAATCACCGTGACTCACAGAGCCAGACTAAGGCTCCCACAGGGTTCAGTGTTAATAACTGAGGCTCACAGAGCCAGACTAAGGCTCCCACAGGGTTCAGTGTTAATCACTGAGACTCACAGAGCCAGACTGAGGCTCCCACAGGGTTCAGTGTTAATCACTGAGACTCACAGAGCCAGACTAAGACTCCCACAGGGTTCAGTGTTAATCACTGAGACTCACAAGCCAGACTGAGGCTCCCACAGGGTTCAGTGTTAATCACTGAGGCTCACAGAGCCAGACTAAGGCTCCCACAGGGTTCAGTGTTAATCACTGAGACTCACAGAGCCAGAATGAGACTCCGACAGGGTTCAGTGTTAATCACTGAGACTCACAGAGCCAGACTAGGGCTCCCACAGGGTTCAGTGTTAATCACTGAGACTCACAGAGCCAGACTAGGGCTCCCACATGGTTCAGTGTTAATCACTGAGGCTCACAGAGCCAGACTGGGTCTCCCATAGGGTTCAGTGTTAATCACTGAGACTCACAGAGCCAGACTAGGGCTCCCACAGGGTTCAGTGTTAATCACTGAGGCTCATAGAGCCAGACTAAGGCTCCCACAGGGTTCAGTGTTAATCACTGAGGCTCATAGAGCCAGACTAAGGCTCCCACAGGGTTCAGTGTTAATCACTGAGGCTCACAGAGCCAGACTAAGGCTCCCACAGGGTTCAGTGTTAATTACTAAGACTCACAGAGCCAGACTGAGGCTCCCACAGGGTTCAGTGTTAATCACTAAGACTCACAGAGCCAGACTGAGGCTCCCACAGGGTTCAGTGTTAATCACGGAGGCTCATAAAGCCAGGCTAACGCTCCCACAGGGTTCAGTGTTAATCACTGAGGCTCACAGAGCCAGACTAAGGCTCGCACAGGGTTCAGTGTTAATCACTGAGGCTCACACAGCCAGACTAAGGCTCCCACAGGGTTCAGTGTTAATCACCGTGACTCACAGAGCCAGACTAAGACTCCCACAGGGTTCAGTGTTAATCACTGAGACTCACAGAGCCAGACTGAGGCTCCCACACGGTTCAGTGTTAATCACTGAGACTCACAGAGCCAGATTAAGACTCCCACAGGGTTCAGTGTTAATCACTGAGACTCACAGAGCCAGACTAAGATTCCCACAGGGTTCAATGTTAATCAATGAGACTCACAGAGCCAGACTGAGGCTCCCACAGGGTTCAGTGTTAATCACTGAGACTCACAGAGCCAGAATGAGGCTCCCACAGGGTTCAGTGTTAATCACTGAGACTCACAGAGCCACAATGAGACTCCGACAGGGTTCAGTGTTAATCACTGAGACTCACAGAGCCAGACTAGGGCTCCCACAGGGTTCAGTGTTACTCACTGAGGCTCACAGAGCCAGACTAAGGCTCCCACAGGGTTCAGTGTTAATCACCGTGACTCACAGAGCCAGAATGAGACTCCGACAGGGTTCAGTGTTAATCACTGAGACTCACAGAGCCAGACTAGGGCTCCCACAGGGTTCAGTGTTAATCACTGAGACTCACAGAGCCAGACTAGGGCTCCCACAGGGTTCAGTGTTAATCACTGAGGCTCATAGAGCCAGACTAAGGCTCCCACAGGGTTCAGTGTTAATCACTGAGGCTCATAGAGCCAGACTAAGACTCCCACAGGGTTCAGTGTTAATCACTGAGACTCACAGAGCCAGACTAAGGCTCCCACAGGGTTCAGTGTTAATCACTGAAGCTCACAGAGCCAGACTAAGGCTCCCACAGGGTTCAGTGTTAATCACTAAGACTCACAGAGCCAGACTGAGGCTCCCACAGGGTTCAGTGTTAATCACTAAGACTCACAGAGCCAGACTGAGGCTCCCACAGGGTTCAGTGTTAATCACGGAGGCTCATAAAGCCAGGCTAACGCTCCCACAGGGTTCAGTGTTAATCACTGAGGCTCACAGAGCCAGACTAAGGCTCGCACAGGGTTCAGTGTTAATCACTGAGGCTCACACAGCCAGACTAAGGCTCCCACAGGGTTCAGTGTTAATCACCGTGACTCACAGAGCCAGACTAAGACTCCCACAGGGTTCAGTGTTAATCACTGAGACTCACAGAGCCAGACTGAGGCTCCCACACGGTTCAGTGTTAATCACTGAGACTCACAGAGCCAGATTAAGACTCCCACAGGGTTCAGTGTTAATCACTGAGACTCACAGAGCCAGACTAAGATTCCCACAGGGTTCAGTGTTAATCAATGAGACTCACAGAGCCAGACTGAGGCTCCCACAGGGTTCAGTGTTAATCACTGAGACTCACAGAGCCAGACTGAGGCTCCCACAGGGTTCAGTGTTAATCACTGAGACTCACAGAGCCAGAATGAGACTCCGACAGGGTTCAGTGTTAATCACTGAGACTCACAGAGCCAGACTAGGGCTCCCACAGGGTTCAGTGTTAATCACTGAGGCTCACAGAGCCAGACAAAGGCTCCCACAGGGTTCAGTGTTAATTACTAAGACTCACAGAGCCAGACTGAGGCTCCCACAGGGTTCAGTGTTAATCACTAAGACTCACAGAGCCAGACTGAGGCTCCCACAGGGTTCAGTGTTAATCACGGAGGCTCATAGAGCCAGGCTAACGCTCCCACAGGGTTCAGTGTTAATCACTGAGGCTCACAGAGCCAGACTAAGGCTCGAACAGGGTTCAGTGTTAATCACTGAGGCTCACACAGCCAGACTAAGGCTCCCACAGGGTTCAGTGTTAATCACCGTGACTCACAGAGCCAGACTAAGGCTCCCACAGGGTTCAGTGTTAATAACTGAGGCTCACAGAGCCAGACTAAGGCTCCCACAGGGTTCAGTGTTAATCACTGAGACTCACAGAGCCAGACTGAGGCTCCCACAGGGTTCAGTGTTAATCACTGAGACTCACAGAGCCAGACTAAGACTCCCACAGGGTTCAGTGTTAATCACTGAGACTCACAAGCCAGACTGAGGCTCCCACAGGGTTCAGTGTTAATCACTGAGGCTCACAGAGCCAGACTAAGGCTCCCACAGGGTTCAGTGTTAATCACTGAGACTCACAGAGCCAGAATGAGACTCCGACAGGGTTCAGTGTTAATCACTGAGACTCACAGAGCCAGACTAGGGCTCCCACAGGGTTCAGTGTTAATCACTGAGACTCACAGAGCCAGACTAGGGCTCCCACATGGTTCAGTGTTAATCACTGAGGCTCACAGAGCCAGACTGGGTCTCCCATAGGGTTCAGTGTTAATCACTGAGACTCACAGAGCCAGACTAGGGCTCCCACAGGGTTCAGTGTTAATCACTGAGGCTCATAGAGCCAGACTAAGGCTCCCACAGGGTTCAGTGTTAATCACTGAGGCTCATAGAGCCAGACTAAGGCTCCCACAGGGTTCAGTGTTAATCACTGAGGCTCACAGAGCCAGACTAAGGCTCCCACAGGGTTCAGTGTTAATTACTAAGACTCACAGAGCCAGACTGAGGCTCCCACAGGGTTCAGTGTTAATCACTAAGACTCACAGAGCCAGACTGAGGCTCCCACAGGGTTCAGTGTTAATCACGGAGGCTCATAAAGCCAGGCTAACGCTCCCACAGGGTTCAGTGTTAATCACTGAGGCTCACAGAGCCAGACTAAGGCTCGCACAGGGTTCAGTGTTAATCACTGAGGCTCACAGAGCCAGACTAAGGCTCCCACAGGGTTCAGTGTTAATCACCGTGACTCACAGAGCCAGACTAAGACTCCCACAGGGTTCAGTGTTAATCACTGAGACTCACAGAGCCAGACTGAGGCTCCCACACGGTTCAGTGTTAATCA
>NW_022638434.1:5000-31502 GCF_010993605.1 Petromyzon marinus
ACACTATACACTACTACACTATACACTACACTATACACTAAGTTGTCTATCTGTGTGTGTCCCTGTGTGTGTCTAACAGCGTAAGGACAAGCTAAAGGAGCACACTACACTATACACTACTACACTATACACTACTACACTATACACTACTACACTATACACTACTACACTATACACTACTACATTACTACACTATACACTACTACACTATACACTACTACACTATACACTACTACACTATACACTACTACACTGTACACTACACTACACTATACACTACACTATACACTACTACACTATACACTACTACACTATACACTACTACACTATACACTACTACACTATACACTACTACACTATACACTACACTATACACTACTACACTATACACTACTACACTATACACTACTACACTATACGCTACTACACTACTACACTACACTATACACTACTACACTACACTATACACTACTACACTACACTACACACTACTACACTATACACTACTACACTAAACACTATACACTACTACACTATACACTACTACACTATACACTACTACACTATACACTACTACACTATACACTACTACACTATACACTACTACACTATACACTACTACACTATACACTACTACACTATACACTACTACACTATACACTACTACACTATACACTACACTATACACTACTACACTATACACTACTACACTATACACTACTACACTATACACTACTACACTATACACTACTACACTATACACTACTACACTATACACTACTACACTACACTACTACACTAAGTTGTCTATCTATCTGTGTCTAACAGCGTAAGGACAAGCTAAAGGAGCACACTACACTATACACTACTACACTATACACTACACTATACACTACTACACTATACACTACTACACTACACTATACACTACTACACTATACACTACTACACTTTACACTACTACACTATACACTACTACACTATACACTACTACACTATACACTACTACACTATACACTACTACACTATACACTACTACACTACACTATACACTACTACACTATACACTACTACACTATACACTACCACACTATACACTAAGTTGTCTATCTATCTGTGTCTCTGTGTGTGTCTCTGTGTGTGTGTCTAACAGCGTAAGGACAAGCTAAAGGAGCACACTACACTATACACTACTACACTACACTATACACTACTACACTATACACTACTACACTATACACTACTACACTATACACTACTACACTATACACTACTACACTATACACTACTACACTATACACTACTACACTATACACTACTACACTATACACTACTACACTATACACTACTACACTATACACTACTACACTATACACTACTACACTATACACTACTACACTAAGTTGTCTATCTATCTGTGTCTATCTCTGTGTGTCTAACAGCATAAGGACAAGCTAAAGGAGCACACTACACTATACACTACTACACTATACACTACACTATACACTACTACACTATACACTACTACACTATACACTACTACACTACTACACTACACTATACACTACTACACTATACACTACTACACTTTACACTACTACACTATACACTACTACACTATACACTACTATACTATACACTACTACACTATACACTACTACACTATACACTACACTATACACTACTACACTATACACTACTACACTATACACTACTACACTATACACTACTACACTATACACTACACTATACACTACTACACTATACACTACTACACTATACACTACCACACTATACACTAAGTTGTCTATCTATCTGTGTCTCTGTGTATATCTCTGTGTGTCTAACAGCGTAAGGACAAGCTAAAGGAGCACACTACACTATACACTACTACACTAAGTTGTCTATCTATCTGTGTCTATCTCTGTGTGTCTAACAGCGTAAGGACAAGCTAAAGGAGCACACTACACTATACACTACTACACTATACACTACACACTATACACTAAGTTGTCTATCTATCTGTGTCTATCTCTGTGTCCCACAGCGTAAGGACAAGCTAAAGGAACACACTACACTACTACACTAAGTTGTCTATCTGTGTGTGTCTCTGTGTCCCACAGCGTAAGGACAAGCTAAAGGAGCACACTACACACTATACACTAAGTTGTCTATCTATCTGTGTCTATCTCTGTGTCCCACAGCGTAAGGACAAGCTAAAGGAGCACACTACACTATACACTACTACACTAAGTTGTGTGTCTATCTATCTGTGTGTCTAACAGCGTAAGGACAAGCTAAAGGAGCACACTACACTATACACTATACACTAAGTTGTCTATCTATCTGTGTGTGTCTCTCTGTGTGTCTATCTCTGTGTCCCACAGCGTAAGGACAAGCTAAAGGAGCACACTACACTATACACTACTACACTTTACACTACTACACTATACACTACTACACTATACACTACACTATACACTACTACACTATACACTACTACACTATACACTACTACACTATACACTACTACACTACACTATACACTACTACACTATACACTACTACACTATACACTACACTATACACTACTACACTATACACTACTACACTATACACTAAGTTGTCTATCTATCTGTGTCTCTGTGTCTCTGTGTCTAACAGCGTAAGGACAAGCTAAAGGAGCACACTACACTATACACTACTACACTATACACTACACTACTACACTAAGTTTTCTATCTATCTGTGTCTCTGTGTCTAACAGCGTAAGGACAAGCTAAAGGAGCACACTACACTACTACACTACACACTACTACACTATACACTACACTATACACTACTACACTATACACTACTACACTATACACTACTACACTATACACTACTACACTATACACTACACTATACACTACTACACTATACACTACTACACTATACACTACACTATACACTACTACACTATACACTACACTATACACTACTACACTATACACTACTACACTATACACTACTACACTATACACTACTACACTATACACTACTACACTATACACTACTACACTATACACTACTACACTATACACTACTACACTATACACTACTACACTATACACTACTACACTATACACTACTACACTATACACTACTACACTATACACTACTACACTATACACTACTACACTATACACTACTACACTATACACTACTACACTATACACTACACTATACACTACTACACTATACACTACTACACTACACTATACACTACTACACTACACTATACACTAAGTTGTCTATCTATCTGTGTGTCTCTGTATGTCTATCTGTGTGTGTCTAACAGCGTAAGGACAAGCTAAAGGAACACACTACACTATACACTACTACACTATACACTATACACTAAGTTGTCTATCTGTGTCTCTCTATGTGTGTCTAACAGCGTAAGGACAAGCTAAAGGAACACACTACACTATACACTAAGTTGTCTATCTATCTGTGTCTCTGTGTCTATCTGTGTGTGTCCCACAGCGTAAGGACAAGCTAAAGGAACACACTACACTATACACTACTACACTATACACTACTACACTATACACTATACACTAAGTTGTCTATCTATCTGTGTGTCTCTCTGTATGTCTATCTCTGTGTCCCACAGCGTAAGGACAAGCTAAAGGAACACACTACACTATACACTACTACACTATACACTACTACACTATACACTACTACACTATACACTACTACACTATACACTACTACACTATACACTACTACACTATACACTACTACACTATACACTACACTATACACTACTACACTATACACTACTACACTATACACTACTACACTATACACTACTACACTATACACTACTACACTATACACTACACTATACACTACTACACTATACACTACTACACTACACTATACACTACTACACTACACTATACACTAAGTTGTCTATCTATCTGTGTGTCTCTGTATGTCTATCTGTGTGTGTCTAACAGCGTAAGGACAAGCTAAAGGAACACACTACACTATACACTACTACACTATACACTAAGTTGTCTATCTGTGTCTCTCTATGTGTGTCTAACAGCGTAAGGACAAGCTAAAGGAACACACTACACTATACACTAAGTTGTCTATCTATCTGTGTCTATCTGTGTGTGTCTAACAGCGTAAGGACAAGCTAAAGGAACACACTACACTATACACTACTACACTATACACTACTACACTATACACTATACACTAAGTTGTCTATCTATCTGTGTGTCTCTCTGTATGTCTATCTCTGTGTCCCACAGCGTAAGGACAAGCTAAAGGAACACACTACACTATACACTACTACACTATACACTACTACACTATACACTACTACACTACACTATACACTACTACACTACACTATACACTAAGTTGTCTATCTATCTGTGTGTCTCTGTATGTCTATCTGTGTGTGTCTAACAGCGTAAGGACAAGCTAAAGGAACACACTACACTATACACTACTACACTATACACTATACACTAAGTTGTTTATCTGTGTCTATCTGTGTGTGTCTAACAGCGTAAGGACAAGCTAAAGGAACACACTACACTATACACTACTACACTATACACTACACTATACACTAAGTTGTCTATCTATCTGTGTCTATCTCTGTGTCTCTGTGTCTAACAGCGTAAGGACAAGCTAAAGGAGCACACTACACTATACACTACTACACTAAGTTGTCTATCTATCTGTGTGTGTCTCTGTGTGTCTCTGTGTCTCTCTATGTGTGTCTAACAGCGTAAGGACAAGCTAAAGGAACACACTACACTATACACAACTACACTATACACTATACACTAAGTTGTCTATCTGTGTGTGTGTCTATCTGTGTGTGTCTAACAGCGTAAGGACAAGCTAAAGGAACACACTACACTATACACTAAGTTGTCTATCTATCTGTGTGTGTCTATCTGTGTGTGTCTATCTGTGTGTGTCTAACAGCGTAAGGACAAGCTAAAGGAACACACTACACTATACACTACTACACTATACACTACTACACTATACACTACTACACTATACACTACTACACTGCACTATACACTACTACACTATACACTACTACACTATACACTACTACACTATACACTACTACACTATACACTACTACACTATACACTACACTATACACTACTACACTATACACTACTACACTATACACTACTACACTACACACTACTACACTATACACTACTACACTATACACTACTACACTATACACTAAGTTGTCTATCTATCTGTGTGTGTCTATCTGTGTGTGTCTATCTGTGCGTGTCTAACAGCGTAAGGACAAGCTAAAGGAACACACTACACTATACACTACTACACTATACACTACTACACTAAGTTGTCTATCTATCTGTGTGTCTCTGTATGTCTATCTGTGTGTGTCCAACAGCGTAAGGACAAGCTAAAGGAACACACTACACTATACACTATACACTAAGTTGTCTATCTATCTGTGTGTCTCTGTGTCTCTCTATGTGTGTCTAACAGCGTAAGGACAAGCTAAAGGAGCACACTACACTATACACTACTACACTATACACTACTACACTATACACTACTACACTATACACTACTACACTATACACTACTACACTATACACTACACTATACACTACACTATACACTACTACACTATACACTACTACACTATACACTACTACACTATACACTACTACACTAGTACACTATACACTACTACACTATACACTATACACTACTACACTAAGTTGTCTATCTATCTGTGTGTGTCTATCTGTGTGTGTCTATCTGTGTGTGTCGCACAGCGTAAGGACAAGCTAAAGGAGCACACTACACTATACACTACTACACTATACAGTACTACACTACACTATACACTACTACACTATACACTACTACACTATACACTACTACACTATACACTACTACACTATACACTACTACACTATACACTACACTATACACTACTACACTATACACTACTACACTATACACTACAACACTATACACTACTACACTATACACTACTACACTATACACTACTACACTATACACTACTACACTATACACTACTACACTATACACTAAGTTGTCTATCTATCTGTGTCTCTGTATGTCTATCTGTGTGTGTCTAACAGCGTAAGGACAAGCTAAAGGAGCACACTACACTATACACTAAGTTGTCTATCTATCTGTGTCTCTGTGTGTCTATCTGTGTGTGTCTAACAGCGTAAGGACAAGCTAAAGGAGCACACTACACTATACACAACTACACTATACACTATACACTAAGTTGTCTATCTATCTGTGTGTCTCTGTATGTCTATCTGTGTGTGTCCCACAGCGTAAGGACAAGCTAAAGGAACACACTACACTATACACTACTACACTACTACACTATACACTACTACACTATACACTACTACACTACTATACACTACTACACTATACACTACTACACTATACACTACTACACTATACACTACTACACTATACACTACTACACTATACACTACTACACTATACACTACTACACTACACTATACACTACTACACTACACACTACTACACTAAGTTGTCTATCTATCTGTGTGTGTCTCTGTGTGTCTCTGTGTCTCTCTATGTGTGTCTAACAGCGTAAGGACAAGCTAAAGGAGCACACTACACTATACACTACTACACTATACACTAAGTTGTCTATCTATCTGTGTGTGTCTCTGTGTCTCTCTGTGTGTGTCTAACAGCGTAAGGACAAGCTAAAGGAGCACACTACACTATACACTACTACACTATACACTACTACACTATACACTACTACACTATACACTACTACACTATACACTACTACACTATACACTACACTATACACTACTACACTACTACACTATACACTACTACACTATACACTACTACACTACACTATACACTACTACACTATACACTACTACACTATACACTACTACACTATACACTACTACACTATACACTACTACACTATACACTACTACACTATACACTACTACACTACACTATACACTACTACACTACACACTACTACACTAAGTTGTCTATCTATCTGTGTGTGTCTCTGTGTGTCTCTGTGTCTCTCTATGTGTGTCTAACAGCGTAAGGACAAGCTAAAGGAGCACACTACACTATACACTACTACACTATACACTAAGTTGTCTATCTATCTGTGTGTGTCTCTGTGTCTCTCTGTGTGTGTCTAACAGCGTAAGGACAAGCTAAAGGAGCACACTACACTATACACTACTACACTATACACTACTACACTATACACTACTACACTATACACTACTACACTATACACTACTACACTATACACTACACTATACACTACTACACTACTACACTATACACTACTACACTATACACTACTACACTACACTATACACTACTACACTATACACTACTACACTATACACTACTACACTATACACTACTACACTATACACTACTACACTATACACTACTACACTATACACTACTACACTACACTATACACTACTACACTACACACTACTACACTAAGTTGTCTATCTATCTGTGTGTGTCTCTGTGTGTCTCTGTGTCTCTCTATGTGTGTCTAACAGCGTAAGGACAAGCTAAAGGAGCACACTACACTATACACTACTACACTATACACTACTACACACTACACTATACACTATACACTAAGTTGTCTATCTATCTGTGTGTGTCTATCTGTGTGTGTCCCACAGCGTAAGGACAAGCTAAAGGAACACACTACACTATACACTACTACACTATACACTAAGTTGTCTATCTATCTGTGTGTGTCTCTCTGTGTCCCACAGCGTAAGGACAAGCTAAAGGAGCACACTACACTATACACTAAGTTGTCTATCTATCTGTGTGTCTCTGTGTGTCTCTGTGTGTCTATCTGTGTGTGTCTAACAGCGTAAGGACAAGCTAAAGGAGCACACTACACTACACACTATACACTAAGTTGTCTATCTGTGTGTGTCTATCTGTGTGTGTCTAACAGCGTAAGGACAAGCTAAAGGAGCACACTACACTATACACTACTACACTATACACTACTACACTATACACTACTACACTATACACTACTACACTATACACTACTACACTACACTATACACTACTACACTATACACTACTACACTACTATACTATACACTATACACTACTACACTATACACTACTACACTATACACTACTACACTATACACTACTACACTATACACTACTACACTATACACAACTACACTATACACTACTACACTATACACTACTACACTATACACTACTACACTATACACTACACTACTACACTACACTATACACTACTACACTATACACTATACACTACACTACTACACTATACACTACTACACTATACACTAAGTTGTCTATCTATCTGTGTGTGTCTCTCTGTGTGTGTCTATCTGTGTGTGTCTATCTGTGTGTGTCTAACAGCGTAAGGACAAGCTAAAGGAGCACACTACACTATACACTACTACACTATACACTACTACACTACACTATACACTACTACACTATACACTACTACACTATACACTACTACACTATACACTACTACACTAAGTTGTCTATCTATCTGTGTGTGTCTATCTGTGTGTGTCTAACAGCGTAAGGACAAGCTAAAGGAACACATGCAGCGCATGCACAACCCGGAGAGGGAGATGCTCCTTCGTGTCGCTGTTCGCCAACACAAAACCAAACGATTCCGCCCCAAGGTGGCACCCCACGACTTTGAGAGCTTCATATTCAAGTGTCGCCTGTGCTTGATGGGCTTCAGACGACGTGGGATGCTGGTACACTCACTAGTACACTCACTAGTACACTCACTAGTACACTCACTAATACACTCACTAATACATACACTCACTTATACACTTACACACTCATTTATACACTCATACACTCACTCATACACTCACTTATACACTTATACACTCATACACTCACTCATACAGTCATACACTCATACACTCACTTATACACTCACTTATACACTCACTTATACACTCACTTATACACTCACTCATACACTCAGTCAGTCAGTCAGTCACTCAGTCAGTCACTCACTCACACACTCACTCACACACTCACTCACTCACACACACACTAACACACTCACTAACACACTCACACACTCACTCACTCACTAACACACTCACTCACTAACACACTCACTCACACACTCACTAACTCACTCACTCACACAACACAAAACCAAACGATTCCGCCCCAAGGTGGCACCCCACGACTTTGAGAGCTTCATATTCAAGTGTCGCCTGTGCTTGATGGGCTTCAGACGACGTGGGATGCTGGTACACTCACTAGTACACTCACTAGTACACTCACTAGTACACTCACTAGTACACTAATACACTCATACACTCACTCATACAGTCATACACTCACACACTCACTTATACACTCACACACTCACTCATAGACTCACTCACTCATACACTCACTCACTCACTAGTACACTCACTTATACACTCACTAACACACTCACACACTCACTCACTAACACACTCACTCACACACACACTAACACACTCACTCACTCACACACACACTAACACACTCACTAACACACTAACACACTCACTAACACACTCACTCACTCAACACAAAACCAAACGATTCCGCCCCAAGGTGGCACCCCACGACTTTGAGAGCTTCATATTCAAGTGTCGCCTGTGCTTGATGGGCTTCAGACGACGTGGGATGCTGGTACACTCACTAGTACACTCACTAGTACACTCACTAGTACACTCACTAGTACACTAATACACTCATACACTCACTCATACAGTCATACACTCACACACTCACTTATACACTCACACACTCACTCATAGACTCACTCACTCATACACTCACTCACTCACTAGTACACTCACTAGTACACTCACTCACACACTAGTACACTCACTGGTACACTCACTAGTACACTCACTAGTACACTCACTAGTACACTCACTAGTACACTCACTAGTACACTCACTCACTCACTAGTACACTCACTAGTACACTCACTAGTACACTCACTAGTACACTCACTCACTCACTAGTACACTCACTAGTACACTCACTAGTACACTCACTAGTACACTCACTTATACACTTATACACTCATACACTCACTCATACAGTCATACACTCACACACTCACTTATACACTCACTTATACACTCACTAGTACACTCACTAGTACACTCACTAGTACACTCACTAGTACATTCACTAGTACACTCACTAGTACACTCACTTATACACTTATATACTCATTTATACACTCACTAGTACACTCACTAGTACACTCACTAGTACACTCACTAGTACACTCACTAGTACACTTATACACTCACTAGTACACTCACTAGTACACTCACTAGTACACTCACTAGTACACTCACTAGTACACTCACTAGTACACTCACTCACACACTCACTAGTACACTCACTAGTACACTCACTAGTACACTCACTAGTACACTCACTAGTACACTCACTAGTACACTCACTAGTACACTCATACACTCACTTACACACTGACTTATACACTCACTAATACACTTACTCATACACTCACTTATACACTCATACACTCACTCATACACTCACTCATACACTCACTCACTCACTAGTACACTCACTAGTACACTCACTAGTACACTCACTAGTACACTCACTAGTACACTCACTAATACACTCACTAGTACACTCACTAGTACACTCACTAGTACACTCACTAGTACACTTACACACTCACTAGTACACTCACTAGTACACTCACTAGTACACTTACACACTCACTAGTACACTCACTAGTACACTCACTAGTACACTCACTTGTACACTCACTAATACACTCACTCACTCACTAGTACACTCACTAGTACACTCACTAGTACACTCACTAGTACACTCACTAGTACACTCACTAGTACACTCACTCACTAATACACTCACTTATACACTCACTAACACACTCACTCACTAATACACTCACTTATACACTAATACACTCATACACTCACTCATACAGTCATACACTCACACACTCACTTATACACTCACTCGCTAGTACACTCACTAGTACACTCACTAGTACACTCACTAGTACACTCACTTATACACTCACTAGTACACTCACTCACTCACTCATACACTCACTAGTACACTCACTAGTACACTCACTTATACACTCACTAGTACACTCACTAGTACACTCACTAGTACACTCGCTAGTACACTCGCTAATACACTCGCTAATACACTCACTAGTACACTCACTAGTACACTCACTAGTACACTCACTAGTACACTCACTCACTAATACACTCACTCACTCATACACTCACTTATACACTCACTAATACACTCACTAGTACACTCACTAGTACACTCACTAGTACACTCACTAGTACACTCACTAATACACTCACTAGTACACTCACTCATACACTCACTTATACACTCACTTATACACTCACTTATACACTCACTTATACACTCACTAATACACTCACTAATACACTCACTAGTACACTCACTTATACACTCACTAGTACACTCACTAATACACTCACTCACTCACTCACTAGTACACTCACTAGTACACTCACTCACTTACACACTGACTTATACACTCACTAGTACACTCACTAGTACACTCACTAGTACACTCACTAGTACACTCACTCACTCACTAGTACACTCACTAGTACACTCACTAGTACACTCACTAGTACACTCACTTATACACTCACTAATACACTCACTAATACACTCACTAATACATACACACACTTATACACTCATTTATACACTCACTCATACACTCACTCACTTATACACTCACTCATACACTCACTTATACACTCACTCATACACTCACTAATACATACACACACTTATACACTCACTCATACACTCACTCATACACTCACTCATACACTCACTAATACATACACTCACTTATACACTCACTCACACACTCACTAATACATACACACACTTATACACTCATTTATACACTCACTCATACACTCAGTCAGTCACTCACTCACTCATACACTCACTCACTCACTCGCTTATACACTCACTTATACACTCACTCACTAATACACTCACTTATACAGTCATACACTCACTTATACACTCACTTATACACTCACTTATACACTCACTTATACAATCACTTATACACTCACTCGCTTATACACTCACTTATACACTCACTTATACACTCACTTATACACTCACTAGTACACTCACTTATACACTCAGTCACTCACTCACTCACACACTCACTCATACACTAATACACTCATACACTCACTCATACAGTCATACACTCACTCATACAGTCATACACACACTCATACACTCACACACTCATACACTCACTTATACACTCACTTATACACTCACTCACTCATACACTCACTCACTCATACACTTACTCATACACTCACTCACTCACTCATACACACACTCATACACTCACACACTCACTCACTCACTTATACACTCACTCATACACTCACTAGTACACTCATTTATACACTCACTAGTACACTCATTTATACACTCACTTATACACTCACTTATACAGTCATACACTCACTCACTCACTTATACACTCACTTATACACTCACTAGTACACTTATACACTCACTTATACACTCACTAGTACACTCACTTATACACTCACTAATACATACACTCACTCATACACTCACTCATACACTCACTCATACACTCACTTATACACTCACTAGTACACTCACTAACACACTCACTTATACACTCACTCATACACTCACTCATACACTCACTTATACACTCACTCATACACTCACTAATACACTCACTAACACACTCACTTATACAGTCATACACTCACTTACACACTGATACACTCACTTATACACTCACTCACTCATACACTCACTCACTAATACACTCACTTATACACTTATACACTCACTCACACACTCACTTATACACTCACTAGTACACTCACTTATACACTCACACACTCACACACTCACTTATACACTCACTTATACACTCACTAGTACACTCATTTATACACTCACTTATACACTCACTTATACAGTCATACACTCACTCACTCACTTATACACTCACTTATACACTCACTAGTACACTTATACACTCACTTATACACTCACTAGTACACTCACTTATACACTCACTAATACATACACTCACTCATACACTCACTCATACACTCACTCATACACTCACTTATACACTCACTAGTACACTCACTAACACACTCACTTATACACTCACTCATACACTCACTCATACACTCACTTATACACTCACTCATACACTCACTAATACACTCACTAACACACTCACTTATACAGTCATACACTCACTTACACACTGATACACTCACTTATACAGTCACTCACTCATACACTCACTCACTAATACACTCACTTATACACTTATACACTCACTCACACACTCACTTATACACTCACTAGTACACTCACTTATACACTCACACACTCACACACTCACTTATACACTCACTTATACACTCACTAGTACACTCATTTATACACTCACTTATACACTCACTTATACAGTCATACACTCACTCACTCACTTATACACTCACTTATACACTCACTAGTACACTTATACACTCACTTATACACTCACTAGTACACTCACTTATACACTCACTAATACATACACTCACTCATACACTCACTCATACACTCACTCATACACTCACTTATACACTCACTAGTACACTCACTAACACACTCACTTATACACTCACTCATACACTCACTCATACACTCACTTATACACTCACTCATACACTCACTAATACACTCACTAACACACTCACTTATACAGTCATACACTCACTTACACACTGATACACTCACTTATACACTCACTCATACACTCACTAATACACTCACTAACACACTCACTTATACAGTCATACACTCACTTACACACTGATACACTCACTTATACACTCACTCACTCATACACTCACTCACTAATACACTCACTTATACACTTATACACTCACTCACACACTCACTTATACACTCACTAATACACTCAGTCAGTCAGTCAGTCACTCATACACTCACTCATACACTCAGTCAGTCAGTCAGTCACTCATACACTCACTCATACACTCAGTCAGTCACTCACTCACTCACTAATACACTCACTAATACACTCACTCATACACTCACTTATACACTCACTCACACACTCACTCACTCATACACTCACTTATACACTCACTTATACACTCACTAGTACACTCACTCACACACTCACTCACTTACACACTCACTTATACACTCACTTACACACTCATTTATACACTTATACACTCATACACTCACTCATACACTCACTCATACACTCACTTATACAGTCATACACTCACTTATACACTCACTTATACACTCACTTATACACTTATACACTCACTCATACAGTCATACACTCATTCATGCAGTCACTCACTCATACACTCACTCATACACTCACTCACTCATACACTCACTCACTCATACACTCACTCATACACTCACTCACTCATACACTCACTCATACACTCACTCACTCACTTATACACTCACTTATACACTCACTTATACACTCACTTATACACTCACTAGTACACTCACTCACTCACTTATACACTCACTTATACACTCACTTATACACTCACTTATACACTCACTTATACACTCACTCATACACTCACTTATACACTCACTTATACACTCACTTATACACTCACTTATACACTCACTTATACACTCACTTATACACTCACTTATACACTCACTAATACACTCACTTATACACTCACTCATACACTCACTTATACACTCACTTATACACTCACTTATACACTCACTAATACATATACTCACTCATACACTCATTTATACAGTCACTCATACACTCACACACTCAGTCACTCACTCATACACTCACTTACACACTCAGTCAGTCAGTCACTCACACACTCACACACTCACTTACACACTCATACACTCACTGATACACTCACTCACTCACTCATACACACATACTCTCACTTACACACTCATACACTCACTCATACACTCACTGTGTGTGTGTATGTACTGTGTGTGTGACTGTGTGTGTGTGTGACTGTGTGTGTGTGACTGTGTGTGTGTGTGTGTGTGACTGTGTCTGTGTGTGTGTGTGACTGTGTGTGTGTCTGTATCTGTGTGTGTCTGTGTGTGTGTCTGTGTGTGTGACTGTGTGTGTCTGTGTGTGTGTGTGACTGTGTGTGTGTGACTGTGTGTGTGACTGTGTGTCTGTGTGTGACTGTGTGTACTGTGTGTGTGACTGTGTGTGTGTGTGACTGTGTATGTGTGACTGTGTGTGTGTGTGTGACTGTGTATGTGTGACTGTGTGTGTGTGTGACTGTGTGTGTGACTGTGTGTGTGTGTGACTGTGTGTGTGTGACTGTGTGTGTGTGACTGTGTGTGTGTGACTGTGTGACTGTGTGTGACTGTGTGTGTGACTGTGTGTGTGTGTATGTGTGTGACTGTGTGTGTGACTGTGTGTGACTGTGTGTGACTGTGTGTGACTGTGACTGTGTGTGTGACTGTGTGTGACTGTGTGTGACTGTGTGTGTGTGTGACTGTGTGACTGTGTGACTGTGTGTGTGACTGTGTGTCTGTGTATGTGTGTGACTGTGTGTGACTGTGTGTGTGTCTGTGTGTGTGTGTGACTGTGTGTGTGTCTGTGTGTGTGTGTGACTGTGTGTCTGTGTGTGTGTTGTGTGTCTGTGTATGTGTGTGACTGTGTGTGTGTGACTGTGTGTGTGACTGTGTGTGTGACTGTGTGTGACTGTGTGTGTGACTGTGTGTCTGTGTGTGTGTCTGTGTGTGTGTCTGTGTGTGTGTGTGAGACTGTGTGACTGTGTGTGTGTGTCTGTGTGTCTGTGTGTGTGTGACTGTGTGTGTGACTGTGTGTGGGTGACTGTGTGACTGTGTGTGTGTGACTGTGTGTGACTGTGTGTGTGACTGTGTGTGTGACTGTGTGACTGTGTGTGTGTGACTGTGTGACTGTGTGTGTGACTGTGTGTGTGACTGTGTGTGTGACTGTGTGTGACTGTGTGTTTGTGTGACTGTGTGTGACTGTGTGTGTGACTGTGTGTGTGTGACTGTGTGTGACTGTGTGTGTGTGTGTGTGACTGTGTGTGTGTGTGAGACTGTGTGACTGTGTATCTGTGTGTGTGTCTGTGTGTCTGTGTATGTGTGTGACTGTGTGTGTGACTGTGTGTGACTGTGTGTGACTGTGTGTGACTGTGTGGGTGTGTCTGTGTGTGTGTGACTGTGTGTGTGACTGTGTGTGTGACTGTGTGTGTGACTGTGTGTGACTGTGTGACTGTGTGTGTGTGACTGTGTGTGTGACTGTGTGACTGTGTGTGACTGTGTGTGTGTGACTGTGTGTCTGTGTGTGTGACTGTGTGTGACTGTGTGTGACTGTGTGTGTGTGTGACTGTGTGACTGTGTGTGTGTGTGTGACTGTGTGTGTGTGTGACTGTGTGTGTGTGTGACTGTGTGTGACTGTGTGTGTGACTGTGTGTGTGTGACTGTGTGTGACTGTGTGTGACTGTGTGTGACTGTGTGTGTGTGTGTGTGTGACTGTGTGTGACTGTGTGTGACTGTGTCTGTGACTGTGTGTGACTGTGTGTGACTGTGTGACTGTGTGTGTGACTGTGTGTGTGTGACTGTGTGTGTGACTGTGTGTGACTGTGTGTGTGTGTGACTGTGTGTGACTGTGTGTGTGTCTGTGCGTGTGTGTCTGTGTGTCTGTGTGTGTGTGTCTGTGTGACTGTGTGTCTGTGTGACTGTGTGTGTGTCTGTGTGACTGTGTGTGTGTGACTGTGTGTGACTGTGTGTGTGACTGTGTGTGACTGTGTGTGACTGTGTGTGTGTGTGACTGTGTGTGACTGTGTGTGACTGTGTGTGTGTGTGACTGTGTGTGACTGTGTGTGTGTGACTGTGTGTGACTGTGTGTGTGTGTGTGACTGTGTGTGTGACTGTGTGTGTGTGACTGTGTGTGTGTGTGACTGTGTGTGACTGTGTGTGTGTGGCTGTGTGACTGTGTGTGTGTGTCACTGTGTGTGTGTGTGACTGTGTGACTGTGTGTGTGACTGTGTGACTGTGTGTGACTGTGTGTGTGTGTGACTGTGTGTGTGACTGTCTGTGTGTGTGACTGTGTGTGTGACTGTGTGTGTGTGACTGTGTGACTGTGTGTGTGTGTGACTGTGTGTGACTGTGTGTGTGTGTGACTGTGTGTGACTGTGTGTGTGTGTGACTGTGTGTGTGTGTGACTGTGTGTGTGACTGTGTGTGTGTGTGACTGTGTGTGTGTGTGTGTGTGACTGTGTGTGTGTGTGTGACTGTGTGTGTGTGTGTGACTGTGTGTGTGTGACTGTGTGTGACTGTGTGTGTGTGTGACTGTGTGTGACTGTGTGTGACTGTGTGACTGTGTATGTGTGACTGTGTGTGACTGTGTGTGACTGTGTGTGACTGTGTGTGACTGTGTGACTGTGTATGTGTGACTGTGTGTGACTGTGTGTGACTGTGTGTGACTGTGTGTGACTGTGTATGTGTGACTGTGTGTGACTGTGTGTGTGTGACTGTGTGTGTGTGTGACTGTGTGTGACTGTGACTGTGTGTGTGTGACTGTGTGTGTGACTGTGTGTGACTGTGTGTGACTGTGTGACTGTGTGTGTGTGTGACTGTGTGTGACTGTGTGTGTGTGTGACTGTGTGTGACTGTGTGTGTGTGTGACTGTGTGTGTGACTGTGTGTGTGTGACTGTGTGTGTGTGTGTGACTGTGTGTGACTGTGTGTGACTGTGTGTGTGTGACTGTGTGTGACTGTGTGTGACTGTGTGTGTGTGACTGTGTGTGTGTGTGTGACTGTGTGACTGTGTGTGTGTGTGTGTCTGTGTGTGTGACTGTGTGTGTGTGTGTGACTGTGTGTGACTGTGTGACTGTGTGTGTGACTGTGTGTGACTGTGTGTGTGACTGTGACAGGTGAATCACCTATCCAAGAGACACCCAGAGATGCCCCTGGCTGAAGTCCCTGAACTGACACTGCCCATCATCAAGCCTAACAGAGATTATTATTGTCAGTACTGTGACAAGGTGGGTGGGTGGTGGGTGGGTGGTGGGTGGGTGTGTGGGTGGGTGGGTGAGTGAGTGGGTGGGTGAGTAAGTGGGTGGGTGAGTGGGTGAGTGGGTGGGTGAGTGGGCGGGTGGGTGAGTGAGTGAGTGAGTGGGTGAGTGAGTGGGTGAGTGAGTGGGTGGGTGGGTGGGTGAGTGGATGGGTGGGTGGGTGAGTGAGTGGGTGGGTGAGTGGGTGAGTGGGTGGGTGAGTGGGTGGGTGAGTGGTTGGGTGGGTGGGTGAGTGAGTGAGTGGGTGGGTGGGTGGGTGAGTGAGTGAGTGAGTGGGTGAGTGAGTTAGTGGGTGAGTGGGTGAGTGATTGAGTGAGTGAGTGGGTGGGTGAGTGAGTGGGTGGGTGGGTGGGTGAGTGAGTGAGTGAGTGGGTGGGTGGGTGGGGGGGTGGGTGGGTGAGTGAGTTAGTGGGTGAGTGAGTGGGTGAGTGAGTGGGTGGGTGAGTGAGTGAGTGGGTGAGTGGGTGAGTGGGTGAGTGAGTGGGTGGGTGAGTGGGTGAGTGAGTGGGTGAGAGAGTGAGTGGGTGGTTGGTGGGGGGGTGGGTGGGTGTGTGGGTGGGTGAGTGGGTGGGTGGGTGAGTGAGTGAGTGGGTGGGTGGGTGAGTGAGTAGGTGAGTGAGTGAGTGACTGGTTGAGTGAGTGATTGAGTGATTGGTTGAGTGGGTGAATGATTGAGTGAGTGAGTGATTGAGTGAGTGAGTGGGTGGGTGGGTGAGTGAGTAGGTGAGTGAGTGAGTGACTGGGTGAGTGAGTGATTGAGTGATTGGTTGAGTGGGTGAATGATTGAGTGAGTGAGTGATTGAGTGAGTGAGTGGGTGGGTGAGTGAGTAGGTGAGTGAGTGAGTGACTGGTTGAGTGAGTGAGTGGGTGAGTGAGTTATTGAGTGAGTGAGTGAGTGGGTGGGTGAGTGGGTGGGTGGGTGAGTGAGTGGGTGGGTGAGTGGGTGGGTGAGTGAGTGGGTGGGTGGGGGGGTGGGTGGGTGGGTGGGGGGTGGGTGAGTGAGTGGGTGAGTGAGTGAGTGAGTGGGTGAGTGAGTGGGTGAGTGGGTGAGTGAGTGGGTGAGTGAGTGGGGTTGTGAGTGGGTGAGTGAGTGGGTGGGTGAGTGGGTGAGTGAGTGGGTGGGTGGGTGGGTGAGTGACTGGTTGAGTGAGTGAGTGGGTGAGTGAGTTATTGAGTGAGTGAGTGGGTGAGTGATTGTGTGGGTGAATGATTGAGTGAGTGGGTGAGTGAGTTATTGAGTGAGTGAGTGAGTGGGTGAGTGGGTGAGTGGGTGGGTGAGTGGGTGGGTGGGTGAGTGAGTGGGTGACTGGTTGAGTGAGTGATTGATTGACTGGTTGAGTGGGTGAATGATTGAGTGGGTGAGTGAGTGATTGAGTGAGTGAGTGAGTGGGTGGGTGAGTGAGTTAGTGGGTGAGTGGGTGAGTGAGTGAGTGAGTGGGTGGGTGGGTGAGTGAGTGAGTGGGTGGGTGGGTGGGTGGTGGGTGGTGGGGGGGTGGGTGGGTGGGTGGGTGGGTGAGTGATTGAGTGAGTGGGTGAGTGAGTGGGTGGGTGAGTGAGTGGGTGAGTGATTGAGTGAGTGGTGGGTGGGTGAGTGAGTGAGTGGGTGAGTGATTGAGTGAGTGGTGGGTGGGTGAGTGAGTGGGTGGGTGGGTGGGTGAGTGGGTGGGTGGGTGAGTGAGTGAGTGGGTGGGTGGGTGGGTGAGTGGGTGGGTGACTGGTTGAGTGAGTGATTGAGTGACTGGTTGAGTGGGTGAATGATTGAGTGGGTGAGTGAGTGGGCGGGTGGGTGGGTGAGTGGGTGAGTGGGTGGGTGAGTGGGTGGGTGGGTGGGGGGGTGGGTGGGTGGGTGGGTGAGTGAGTGGGTGACTGGTTGAGTGGGTGGGTGGGTGAGTGGGTGGGTGGGTGAGTGGGTGGGTGAGTGAGTGGGTGACTGGTTGAGTGAGTTATTGAGTGAGTGAGTGGGTGGGTGAGTGAGTGAGTTAGTGAGTGAGTGGGTGGGTGGGTGAGTGAGTGGGTGAGTGGGTGAGTGGGTGGGTGAGTGGGTGGGTGAGTGGGTGGGTGAGTGGGTGGGTGGTGGGTGGGTGAGTGGGTGGGTGGGTGGGTGAGTGGGTGAGTGGGTGGGTGAGTGGGTGGGTGGGTGAGTGGGGGGGGGTGGGTGGGTGGGTGAGTGAGTGAGTGGGTGAGTGGGTGAGTGGGTGAGTGAGTGAGTGGGTGAGTGGGTGAGTGAGTGAGTGAGTGGGTGGGTGAGTGGGTGAGTGAGTGACTGGGTGGATGTGTGGGTGAGTGGGTGAGTGGGTGAGTGAGTGGGTGAGTGGGTGGGTGGGTGAGTGGGTGGGTGGGTGAGTGGGTGGGTGAGTGAGTGAGTGACTGGTTGAGTGAGTGAGTGGGTGGGTGAGTGAGTGGGTGAGTGAGTGGGTGGGTGGGTGGGTGGGTGAGTGAGTGGGTGACTGGTTGAGTGAGTTATTGAGTGAGTGAGTGGGTGGGTGAGTGAGTGAGTGGGTGAGTGAGTGAGTGAGTGGGTGGGTGGGTGAGTGGGTGGGTGAGTGGGTGAGTGGGTGGGTGAGTGGGTGGGTGAGTGGGTGGGTGAGTGGGTGGGTGGTGGGTGGGTGAGTGGGTGGGTGGGTGGGTGGGTGAGTGGGTGAGTGGGTGGGTGAGTGGGTGGGTGGGTGAGTGGGGGGGGTGGGTGGGTGGGTGAGTGAGTGAGTGGGTGAGTGGGTGAGTGGGTGAGTGAGTGAGTGAGTGGGTGAGTGGGTGAGTGAGTGAGTGAGTGGGTGGGTGAGTGGGTGAGTGAGTGACTGGGTGGATGTGTGGGTGAGTGGGTGAGTGGGTGAGTGAGTGGGTGAGTGGGTGGGTGGGTGAGTGGGTGGGTGGGTGAGTGGGTGGGTGAGTGAGTGAGTGACTGGTTGAGTGAGTGAGTGGGTGAATGAGTGGGTGGGTGAGTGAGTGGGTGAGTGAGTGGGTGGGTGGGTGAGTGAGTGGGTGGGTGGGTGAGTGGGTGGGTGGGTGGGTGAGTGGGTGGGTGGGTGGGGGGTTGGTGAGTGGGTGGGTGGGTGGGTGAGTGGTTGGGTGAGTGGGTGGGTGAGTGGGTGAGTGGGTGGGTGAGTGGGTGAGTGGGTGAGTGGGTGGGTGAGTGGGTGGGTGAGTGGGTGGGTGGGTGGGTGAGTGAGTGAGTGAGTGGGTGAGTGAGTGTGTGTGTGGGTGAGTGGGTGGGTGTGTGAGTGGGTGGGTGGGTGGGTGAGTGGGTGGGTGGGTGGGTGAGTGAGTGAGTGGGTGGGTGGGTGAGTGGGTGAGTGGGTGAGTGGGTGGGGGGTGGGTGGGTGAGTGGGTGAGTGAGTGGTTTGGTGAGTGGGTGAGTGGGTGGGTGAGTGGGGGGGTGGGTGGGTGAGTGGGGGGGTGGATGGGTGAGTGAGTGGGTGAGTGGGTGAGTGGGTGGTTGAGTGGGTGGGTGATTGAGTGAGTGTATGAGTGAGTGACTGCCTGACTGAGTGACTGACTGACTGAGTGTATGATTGAGTGACTGACTGAGTGACTGACTGCCTGACTGAGTGACTGACTGACTGACTGAGTGTATGAGTGAGTGACTGACTGAGTGATTGACTGAGGGACTGACTGACTGACTGAGTGACTGAATGACTGACTGGCTGACTGACTGACTGAATGACTCACTGGCTGACTGACTGCCTGACTGACTGAGTGATTGACTGAGTGAGTGAGTGTATGAGTGAGTGACTAAATGACTGAGTGAGTGAGTGTATGAGTGAGTGACTGAGTGAGTGAATGACTGACTGAGTGTATGAGTGAGTCACTGACTGACTGAGTGACTGAATGACTAACTGGCTGACTGACTGACTGAGTGACTGACTGAGTGAGTGAGTGTATGAGTGAGTGACTGAGTGAGTGAATGACTGACTGAGTGTATGAGTGAGTCACTGACTGACTGAGTGACTGAATGACTAACTGGCTGACTGACTGACTGAGTGACTGACTGAGTGAGTGAGTGTATGAGTGAGTGACTGAGTGAGTGAGTGTATGAGTGAGTGACTAAATGACTGACTGAGTGAGTGAGTGTATGAGTGAGTGACTGACTGAGTGACTGACTGACTGAATGACTGACTGAGTGAGTGACTGACTGACTGAGTGTATGAGTGAGTGACTGACTGACTGACTGAATGACTCACTGGCTGACTGACTGCCTGACTGACTGACTGGCTGACTGACTGAGTGATTGACTGAGTGAGTGAGTGTATGAGTGAGTGACTAAATGACTGACTGAGTGAGTGAGTGTATGAGTGAGTGACTGACTGAGTGAGTGATTGACTGAATGACTGACTGAGTGAGTGGCTGACTGACTGACTGAGTGAGTGAGTGTATGAGTGAGTGACTGACTGAGTGACTGACTGACTGAATGACTGACTGACTGACTGAGTGAGTGTATGAGTGAGTGTATGAGTGAGTGACTAAATGACTGACTGAGTGAGTGAGTGACTGAGTGAGTGACTGACTGAGTGACTGACTGCCTGACTGAGTGACTGACTGACTGAGTGTATGAGTGAGTGACTGACTGAGTGACTGACTAAGTGACTGAATGACTGACTGAGTGTATGAGTGAGTGACTGACTGACTGAGTGATTGAATGACTGACTGGCTGACTGACTGAGTGAGTGAGTGTATGAGTGAGTGACTGAGTGACTGACTGCCTGACTGCCTGACTGACTGAGTGAGTGTATGAGTGAGTGTATGAGTGAGTGACTGAGTGACTGACTGCCTGACTGCCTGACTGACTGAGTGAGTGTATGAGTGAGTGTATGAGTGAGTGACTAAATGACTGACTGAGTGAGTGAGTGACTGAGTGAGTGACTGACTGAGTGACTGACTGCCTGACTGAGTGACTGACTGACTGAGTGTATTAGTGAGTGACTGACTGAGTGACTGACTGACTGACTGAGTGACTGAATGACTGACTGACTGAGTGTATGAGTGAGTGACTGACTGACTGAGTGATTGAATGACTGACTGGCTGACTGACTGACTGAGTGACTGACTGAGTGAGTGAGTGTATGAGTGAGTGACTGAGTGACTGACTGACTGACTGCCTGACTGACTGACTGAGTGATTGTATGAGTGACTGACTGAGTGTATGAGTGTATGACTGACTGACTGACTGAATGACTGAGTGACTGAATGACTGACTGACTGAATGACTGACTGACTGAGTGAGTCTATGAGTGACTGACTGAGTGAGTGAGTGTATGAGTGAGTGACTGACTGACTGAGTGACTGACTGACTGAATGACTGACTGACTGAGTGACTGACTGAGTGAGTCTATGAGTGACTGACTGAGTGAGTGAGTGTATGAGTGTATGACTGACTCACTGACTGTCTGACTGACTGACTGACTGACTGTATGACTGACTGACTGCCTGACTATCCCACCACCACCACCACCGCCACAGGTCTACAAGAGCGCCAGCAAGCGGAAATCTCACATCCTGAAGAATCATCCCGGCTACGATCTCCCCCCCAGCATCCGCAAGCTCCGACTGGGCCTCACCGGCATCGGTAGCGGCGGAGTTCCCGGTGGGGCTGTGCCGGGAGAGTCGGACGCTTCGCTGTGTACCCACACGCAGCTCACCGGCACCGTGGCTAGCGCCCCCGTCTGTTGCCCGCATTGCAGCAAACAGTACAGCAGCAAGGTTGTGGTGGTGGTGGTGGTGGTGCACTCAGTTAGATAGTTATACACTCAGTTAGATAGTTATACACTCAGTTAGATAGTTATACACTCAGTTAGATAGTTATACACTCAGTTAGATAGTTATACATTCAGTTAGATAGTTATACACTCAGTTAGTTAGTTATACACTCAGTTAGATAGTTATACACTCAGTTAGATAGTTATACATTCAGTTAGATAGTTATACACTCAGTCAGTTAGTTATACACTCAGTTAGTTAGTTATACACTCAGTTAGTTAGTTATACACTCAGTTAGTTAGTTATACACTCAGTTAGTTAGTTATACACTCAGTTAGATAGTTATACACTCAGTTAGATAGTTATACACTCAGTTAGATAGTTATACACTCAGTTAGATAGTTATACATTCAGTTAGATAGTTATACATTCAGTTAGATAGTTATACACTCAGTTAGTTAGTTATACACTCAGTTAGTTAGTTATACACTCAGTTAGTTATACACTCAGTTAGTTAGTTATACACTCAGTTAGTTAGTTATACACTCAGTTAGTTAGTTATACACTCGGTTAGTTAGTTATACACTCAGTTAGTTAGTTATACAGTCAGTTAGTTAGTTATACACTCAGTTAGTTAGTTATACACTCAGTTAGTTATACACTCGGTTAGTTAGTTATCACTCAGCCAGTTAGTTATACACTCAGTTAGTTAGTTATACACTCAGTTAGTTATACACTCAGTTAGTTAGTTATATAGTTAGTTAGTTAGTTATACACTCAGGCAGTTAGTTATACACTCCGTTAGTTAGTTATACACTCAGTTAGTTAGTTATACACTCAGTTAGTTATACAGTTAGTTAGTTAGTTATACACTCAGTTAGTTAGTTATACACTCAGTTAGTTAGTTATACACTCAGTTAGTTAGTTATACACTCAGTTAGTTAGTTATACACTCAGTTAGTTAGTTATACATTCAGTTAGATAGTTATACACTCAGTTAGTTAGTTATACACTCAGTTAGTTAGTTATACACTCAGTTAGTTAGTTATACATTCAGTTAGATAGTTATACACTCAGTTAGTTAGTTATACACTCGGTTAGTTGGTCATACACTCGGTTAGTTGGTCATACACTCGGTTAGTTGGTCATACACTCGGTTAGTTGGTCATACACTCGGTTAGTTGGTCATACACTCGGTTAGTTGGGCATACACTCGGTTAGTTGGTCATACACTGGGTTAGTTGGTCATACACTGGGTTAGTTGGTCATACACTGGGTTAGTTGGTCATACACTCGGTTAGTTGGTCATACACTCGGTTAGTTGGTCATACACTCGGTTAGTTAGTTATACACTCAGTTAGTTAGTTATACACTCAGTTAGTTAGTTATACACTCAGACAGTTAGTTATACACTCAGTTAGTTAGTTATACACTCAGTTAGTTAGTTATACACTCAGTTAGTTAGTTTACACTCAGTTAGTTAGTATCACTCAGTTAGTTAGTTTATACCAGGTTAGTTATTATACACTCGGTCAGTTAGTTTACACTCAGTTAGTTAGTTATACACTCAGTTAGTTAGTTATACACTCAGTTTAGTTAGTTATACACTCAGTTAGTTAGTTATACACTCAGTTAGTTAGTTATACACTCAGTTAGTTAGTTATACACTCAGTAGTTAGTTATACACTCAGTTAGTTTAGTTTATACACTCAGTTAGTTAGTTATACACTCAGGCAGTTAGTTATACACTCAGTTAGTCAGTTATACACTCAGTTAGTTAGTTATACACTCAGTTAGTTAGTCATACACTCAGTTAGTTAGTTATACACTCAGTTAGTTATACACTCGGTTAGTTAGTTATACACTCAGTTAGTTAGTTATACACTCAGTTAGTTAGTTATACACTCAGTTAGTTAGTTATACACTCAGTTAGTTAGTTATACACTCAGTTAGTTAGTTATACACTCAGTTAGTTAGTTATACACTCAGTTAGTTAGTTATACACTCAGTTAGTTAGTTATACACTCAGTTAGTTAGTTATACACTCAGTTAGTTAGTTATACACTCAGTTAGTTAGTTATACACTCAGTTAGTTAGTTATACACTCAGTTAGTTAGTTATACACTCAGTTAGTTAGTTATACACTCAGTTAGTTAGTTATACACTCAGTTAGTTAGTTATACACTCAGTTAGTTAGTTATACACTCAGTTAGTTAGTTATACACTCAGTTAGTTAGTTATACACTCAGTTAGTTAGTTATACACTCAGTTAGTTAGTTATACACTCAGTTAGTTAGTTATACACTCAGTAGTTAGTTATACACTCAGTTAGTTAGTTATACACTCAGGTTAGTTAGTTATACACTCAGTTAGTTAGTTATACACTCAGTTAGTTAGTTATACACTCAGTTAGTTAGTTATACACTCAGTTAGTTAGTTATACACCAG